>JANRGW010002731.1:0-30395 GCA_024733675.1 Psilopsiagon aymara | reverse complement strand
TTTTATGTTGAGGACACCAGAACTGCATACAATACTCCAAGTGAGGTCTCACAAGAGCAGAGTAGAGGGGCAGGATCACCTCCTTCAACCTGCTGGTCACACTCATTTTAATACAGCCCAGAACTTCCTACTAACATATGCAGTAGCCAGCAGAGTTCACTAGGTGAAGATACTTTAACCTTTGCATGGCCTCAAAGGTTTTCTCTGGTGGATCTATAGCTGTTACTACTTCTTTAGCTGTTTGCTTGTGTGAATGATACCCGTATTTCCTGTGTTTCTCTTTGTTTCAGTGGTGTGATAAAAAATGAATCAGTCTTTTTTGTCTTCTCCTTTCTTTACAGACTTCTATACATAAAGAATTTGTTTGATTCGGAAAAATCACTTAAGCAGTTACTTAGTCCATGCTGGTGCAAGATAATACTTTAGCATATGCTTAGTTTTGATTTGTGGTAAAAGTGAGGCAGATGTTTAAGTGCATTTCCAGATAAGTGTGCTTTCCTGTACTGGAAAGAGAAGAATGTATTCATTTTTAACGGGTGGTTTAGAAGCACTAAACATTTATAGATGTATAGATTTTAGCTTTTGGGAGCTAAACTGCTAAAAGAGTAAGTGCCTGCCACCACATTTATAGATCAATAACATGCATATTTTTAATGTCAAACATTTCACCTCCATCCTCTGCCAGATAACTTCTAGCCACACAATACATGGGCCCACATCACATGTCATCTTTGAAAATAGAAATCCTGATGCATAGTTCTTGGGGCATAGTGTGCTTTCATGTTCAGCAATAGCTGGAGCTATGTGGGGCTCATGTTTTGCACCACAGACTGGGTTTTGACAGCTGCAAACTGGTTGTTTTTGTTGGAGGGGGGACACTGTTGTGTTCTGCTTTTTTGATATTTCTTCAGTATTTTTTTTTTTTTCTCTGATCATTTATCTTTCTTTTGAGAAACTGGAACTTTCCTAGGGGAAGCAAACTTTATGTTCTAGGCTGTGTGACGCATTTTAAGTATTAAATTGAGTCTGTTAAAGGACAAGGCTGAGGTGGCAATAAGAGACCCCAAGCTGCTGCATGCCTCCTCCAGAGGAATTTCATCTGCTCCTTGACATTCATGGAGTAGTAACATCACTGTGATAATTCCCCACCTCCTTGTCAGGATTTTGTCTTGGGTAGTCACCAGGCTCTGCACAGCATGGATGGGGGCAGCCCTGGTGCTGTGATTCTGCCTCTGCTTTCCCCACACACTCCCTCTGTCCCTAGGGAGAAAACATTTTTAATAGGCTTGTAGGAATTTAATTTTCCCAGAACATTGTCTGGAACATATTTCTGTGGATTTATTTTAGTAATTTATATATTTTATTATTTCTTACATCAAGCCATCTAGACTCTCAGGACTCTTCATCAAGGACTGTAGCCACAGGACAACGAGTGGTGGGTTTAAACTTCAGCAGGGAAGATCAGGTTAGATATAAGGAAGAAGTTCTTTACTGTGAGGGTGGTGAGGCACTTGAACAGATTGCCCAGAAAAGTGGTAAATGCTCCATCCCTGACAGTGATCAAAGCCAAGTTGGACAGAGACTTATGTGACATGGTCATGGGAGGTGTCCCTGCACATGGCAAGGGGATTGGAACTAGATGATGTTAAGGCCCTATCCAGCCCTGCCCATTCTGTGAGTCTATGATTCAATGTCTGGGAAGGTTACTAAAAGTCCTGCTTTTACTGGGGGCCACATCTTGAAAGTTAATGTTATTCCTGCCTACTGCTGCTCCAAGGAGAAAGCGGTGGCAGACCTTTGCATCTTCTAGCTTTGACTCATAGCACTGTTGTAAAAATAATGTTTATTGTGGTTTTTAATTCAAACTGAAAAAAAATGAACTATTTTCTTGCAGAATTGGTTGGACCCTGCCAAGGAAATCAAGAAACAGATACGAAGTAAGTTTTTTATCATTGTGTATTCATTTCAGGGGGTCTGAAAACTTCTATTCTGGTGTATCTGGAACCCAAAAATCTGTACAAAAAATCTCTTCCTCTAAAAAACCATCAGTGTTTGTGAAGACATCAGACCCCTGTGGCACTGAGTGGGGATGCAAGATAAAGAGGGCCTCCTTGGCATGCAAGAAGGGCATCATGGGCACCAGGTGCTCACTGCTGCACAGAGCCTCTGATCCTTTGGGCTTGTTCCTAAATGGCCAGAATAAGTTACTGCCTTTGGGTTGAAGAGCACATCTCATGGGGGGCCCCTGGCACCAGAGGCTTGGCAGCCCACTCTTCCCGCCCCTCTCCCATAGTGTGAGGGGAGAGATGGCATGAGTCCATGGCTGTCTTGGTGCCTTCCCCCAGGTGGGCATGCTCCCCCCCAGAGAAACAAAGCTGATTTCACAGTTGTATTTTGCATCCTCTCCCAAATCTCTGGCAAAGGAATTACCTGCATCTTTTAGGTATCTTACCCCATGGTGAGTGCAAGCGGTTCTGGAGACTGGTAACACATGAACTTGCAGTGCTGAAAACAGCTTGACATTTTCAGAGATATAAAAAAACTGAAGTTTGACATTAAGCAATGTAACCTTAGGGACTAGACAATGTGTATAAATTATTTCGTTGCATTACTGATGTTTATATCATATCCAGAAACACTGTTCATGCCTCATACTGAAATACTGCACTGATGCAAAGACAGCACTCTATCTAAAATATCTTTCCTTCCTGTGTGTCAAAAGCTTGAACTCTGCTCCTAAAATGACCATTCAACTGACAGAGAACCAGGCAATTTTCTGCTTCACATGAATATTTTAAAGAGCTTGGTTGTTAAATTTAGCCCTCTGCTACATTAGAAATTCAAAACCCTCTCGAAGGAGAACCTTGTCGAGCCTGCCGGCTCAAAATTCGACCTGCCTTTTTCCACGCCCATCACTTCCTAAAATTGGTGAAAAGTTTGTGTGTCTGATTTCTTTGAGCAGGAAAACCCCAGCAGTTCTTTCACATTGTCTAAATGGTTTCTTGTAGTATTTGTGCTTTCACAAGCAAATACATCTTGTAGTTCCAGTGAGTGATGGGTGAGGCCCGGTAACTGAATCACTTCCCTCTCCAAGATTCAAAGGGTTAATTTACACTCTCTGGAAAACTTCCCCACTTACTGTAGGCCTTTCCATCAGTATTATTTTCATTAAAAGTAAGTGATTTGCAAAAAAAAAGTAATGAAAATCTGCCACCTTTTAATCTCGTGAGAAGATGGAGAGGAAGGTGATGTAGACCTTGATGAGTCAGGTTATGCTGATGGTCAATGCAAATAAAGCAGCTCAGTTCCACACCACTGATTTAAAATGCATCTAGTATCTGCCTGAGCGATGAGATGGACAATGAAAGGTTGTGACAGCAAGAGATTAACCAGGGCAGAAGAGTATCGTCCTGGACTTGACAGAGGGGACAGATGCATTTGCAGAAGATGACAGCAATAATTATCTTGCTCTGTACAATTCACCCCAGGAGTTTGGAACAGGATGATGGTAGAAAAGTAGGGCTGTTACCCATGACACTTTCCAAAAGACAAATACATAATCCTGCTAAATGCTGGTTGAGTTGTACAACATTCAGATATCCATTATTCCACTGCAGACCGCAGGGATTTCATCCCAGTATTTGAGAAAGGAGCCTGAGTTATACAGCAGGTGTAACACAGTGTTAGGTTTTACTAAACCCCTATAAGTGTGAGGGGTCAAGGCCTCTTGCTCTTGTGTCTTAACCACCTATGTTTTAGGACAGGCTGTATCACAGGTTAGATTTACTTTGTGTGAGCCAGAGGAATAGATTTTTGGGCCATGACTCCACTCCCACTTCAGTTCCCAGTGGGAGTACAGCAGATACATCTTCAGAAGGTACCTAGGCACAAGGAGCCACTGAATTGAAAATCATTGGAAACCTCTACCCTGTCAGATTTATAAGAAAGATTCCTGGTTTTCACAGCATGAGCTCTTCCTCATTTTGACAGCCTATGTTTACTTTTCAAGAGATACCTATTTATTTCTAGTTAGATCTGTACTTTGACATCAGCGTGTTTCAGGAAAAAGAAGTGTCATTACTTTGGCTGTGGTTTCTTCACTACTGTATATGCCACACAGGCCTGGGTGAAAAGGCTTGTACTGAAAAGGCACTGCCTTGGTTGTTAAGAACACTGCGGTTTGGACTTCTGTTACTGGTTTTTATTTGCATTTGAGACATAGGACATCATAACCTGTCCCTTTTTCAGAATAGCTTTTATATTTACATACTGTGTTTAACTCTCTCAGGGTTTTTTTTAATCTTGCTATTCTTTCTTTACAACATTTAAAACTACAGCTCTGTGAAAAATTTCACACCCTGTGGTGGTGCAAACCAGTACCCATCCCATGGGTCACCTAAACTGACTGAAATAGCCAGATAAGAACTCCTTAGTGTTACATACTGGTTTTCAGTCATGCTCTCTGTGTTTGTCCTTGCAGTTTTGTCTGCACAGTAATTTATGTCTGCTGGAGACAGGGAGCTATGTGCTGAGGCAGCACTCTGAGGATGTTGTGAGCTGCTTTGGGAAGCCAGACCTCGGCGTATCGCCCCACCCCAGATGCCGTTTGTACTCTGGCCTGCAGTATTTCCAGTACCTCTGTGTTTTGGGTGACTAGTTTTTGCAGCCCATGTAGGTTGTGTTTTCAGGTGGTTAAATCCAGTATAACACTCTTCTCAGACTGAGGATTTTTTTAGTGCTAGAAATAAATTCCTGCTCCCTTAGGATCCTTGCTTCAGTGGAAAACTTACTAAATAAGAAAAGAGCTGTAAAATATGATCTAATACTGTAATTGTGAGAAGGAAAAGTAGTAACTTCAGAGCGATGTATGGGCAAAAGATACTATATCCTGTTCTGATGAATTGCTTGGCTGGAGTATTTTAAAGTTCGCTGGTAATAGAACAGCATGAGCATCTCTGTTTGCACTTACAGTGTTCTTTCAGTCAATCTGTGTTCTTTTCCAGGTGGTGCATGGCAGTTTGCATTTAATGTGAAATTCTACCCTCCAGACCCTGCCCAGCTATCTGAAGATATTACCAGGTGTTTAAAACATTAAATACCTTTGTAGAAGGAGCTTAAAAGTTGTTTGTAGTAGCGCTTAAACTCTTAATTATCCAAGAAAAGGAATGTTTTATATTCCCATTGGCTTCCTTTCTCTTACGAGCTTATGGAAAATATGTAGTGCTTTGCAAAAAAAAACACTGTGAACAGGGTCTGTCCTCTGAGCTAAGAAGACTTATGTGTAATATAACGCTAAATCCCAGCTTTTCCAAAATACATATTCCTGAGCGTTGAGTTTAATTTTCAGAAGGATGCCTGATGCCCATTTTTGCCAGTGGTAGTAAGTTTTTATTGTAAGTACAGTCATAACTATGAAAGGAAAGAAGTAGGATGAGAATCAGCATGCATGTAAATTTTGTATGTCATTTGACAAGGTAGGCAATTGATGTGCATGACATGAAGAACATGGTGGTAATGAATGGCTCCTCCTTTCTATCAAGACACTTAGTTCTGCAGACTGCACCTTTGTTCTCTGGTTTTGTATTCAGATTGCAACCACAGGAAAAGAAAGAAAAACAGAAACTCACCTGGTTTCCTCCTTGGTATATGGTAGTAAAACTTCTGAGCTGTGGCACGTTTGATGCCGCCAGGAAACTGTTCCGTAGCAGCCTGTGGATATTTTTAACCTTCATTGCTTTGTGGACTACTTGCTGCTTTTAAGGTAGCATGAAGCCTTTGGCTTAGATCAGAGGTTCCCTGTGCTAGGCACTGCGCCGAAAGTCAGTGTGCCAAGAATTAACACTTCAACAGAGGTCACCCAAAAGAAAGGATTGTTTTTTCCCTCTTTGTCGCCCTCAAACCTCCCCTGGGAACATTGTGTCTTCACCATCAAGCCAATGCTCTTCCATTTTTCTGGTTTTATAGTGTTTGGTGATCCCTTGCACTGCTTATCACTGTGGTTTTAACAGCTTTTACTGTCTAAATGTATTTTTGAACAAGCTCAACAGTTAGCTAAAGAGACAACTTATATTTTTGAATGCTTGGTGTTCAGCACCTATTCAATTAACAGTATTTGGGGGCTTTGATTATTTTTTCTCCTTAAAAGTATCATTAGATAGCTATGTGTATATATTAGTGATGTATAATAGAAACATGGGATGTTTAACAGGTAATTCTCTGTCTATGTCACTAAATAATACGCAAAGGGGGCCTACAAGAATGCTGGAGAGGGACTTTTTATAAGGGCATGTAGTGACAGGACAAGGGGAATGGCTTTAAACTGACAGAGAGTAGCTACAGATATTAAGAAGGAAGAGGGTGGTGAGACACTGGAACAGGTTGCCATGAGAAGTGTTGTTGCCCATCCCTGAAGTGTTCAAGGGCAGGTTGGATGTGGCTTTGAGCAGCCTAGTCTAGTGGAAGGTCTTGGAACTAGCTGGTTGTTAAGGTCCTTTCCAACCCAAAACATTTTATGATTCTATGATCTCCATACTTCTTTATAAAGATAAATTAGGCATTGGTACCCATAAGATAGGCAAGATTTGTTTTGGGTTGTTGTTGGGGCTTTTTTCCCAAAAAATTTATTATCCTTGTTAACACCTGAAAAGCTCTGGGATTGGGAGTTGTCTGCTGTTCAGTGGAGGAACCGAGGCCTCTTGCTGGTGCTTGCGTGATGCTCCTCTAGGGGCACTGGTGAAAGAGCACTTTCTGAGCTGTCCTTGTGCTCCTTGCAGGTACTACCTCTGCTTGCAGCTGAGAGATGACATCGTATCAGGTCGGCTGCCTTGCTCATTCGTCACACTGGCTCTACTGGGCTCCTACACCGTGCAGTCAGAGCTTGGTGACTATGACCCTGATGAGTACGGCAGCGATTACATCAGCGAATTTCGCTTTGCACCGAATCATACTAAGGAGCTGGAGGATAAGGTGATCGAGCTGCACAAGAGCCACAGGTATGCAGAGGGCATCTGCATATCAGTATGCAGATGTAGATCTGCACCAGAGCTTTGGCTCTGGTAGGGTACCCTTGCTACCTAAGGGATGTGCTGCTTCTGTAAGGCTGAAAATGTTTTCCAGCTGATGGATTTTATTTTGGATTCTGTTTCCTTAATAATGGTGCTACAATTGGTTCCCTTTTCTCAGGGGAATGACACCTGCAGAGGCTGAGATGCATTTCCTGGAGAATGCCAAAAAACTGTCAATGTACGGAGTAGATCTCCATCATGCCAAGGTATGTACTCCAGTTCTTTCACCTGTTGTGTTTCTCCTGTGGCATGATATTTGCTTCTGCAGAGACTCTATGATTTATTCTTTCTTACTGTTTTTAGACAGGTGTTTTGTGGGATAAATCATGTGTCAACACAAAGAAAGGTGACTCACAGGATAAGCATAAATATATCTTGTAACTGAAACATAACTTAGCCTATAGATTGGAAGATGTTGCACATCAACCTTTCATGTTGATTAAACAACCAGATCCTGTGGGAAAATTTTGAGTGAATGGTGTAATGAGGAAGGATTTCAGAAGCTGTCCAGAGAGTGACCAATTGTCATTTTGTTTTCTAATTTAATAAGGCCAGCGATGGTATTTCAACTAGATAAGCAGTTCATTTCTAACACTGCAGAGGACTTTCAAGCAATTATTTAGCTGTGCTGGAAACCTAATCAGATTGATCATAATGGGGACACAGTTGCTTCTCTCTCTTTTGAAGTGTGGTCTTGTACTTGACTGGAAGGGCAGTAATTCTGCTGGAAACATTCTCCCATGATAAAGTAGTTTCTCTAATCATTGGCAGGTTAAGTTATAAATAAACCATGGTCATTCTTATTGTGGCTTGGGAGAGCCACCTACCAAAATAGTGTTGGTTGTCTGGTTTTTCTTTCTTTGTGTTTTTTTTTCCAAATAAATGATTATTTGTCTTCACTCTTCAAAGTAAGGTTGATGGATTTTAACATCTTTGAGGTTAGCAAGCATCCTTAACAAATCAGTGCCAAACAAAGAATCCTGAGCTGTGGGAAGCACTGTATTTTCTGTAAAGGTCAAATTATTGTGAGCCTGGTTTTGTGCTGCAGCAGAGCCTTTCAAGAACCAAGATAAATTTGCAGCTTGGATCTTGAAAGGGTTTGCAACGGTGTCCCTGGGGCATTTCATAGGAGCTGTGCATGTGTGTTACAGAATCCAAGACAATCTTTTGTGTTCTGTTAATTGCCTTCACTGAAAAAGAAAAATCTGGGCATGGTTCAATGGGCAGCACTCTACCAGGAGGCATGCCGCTGCCTTCGCTGTGTCTTGCAGATAGGCGCAAAATCTTGGGGCACATTTGGAGCAGAAATAGAAACGGACTGGTGAATGTCGCTCAGTAGCTTTTTTTCAGCATTCTTTTTCTGACACAAATCTTCAGAACAGCAGCAAAGTGAGTTCCGGTTCTAAATACGTTGCAGACGTTGCTGATAATTCAACATAGCATAGCATTAAGGCCTACGTTTTTTGTTTTTTTTTTTTTTCCAGGATATTGGAGAAAGTCTGTGGGATTTAAGAAAGGATATCCTGAGGTTTATTTTTTTTTCCTAGAAATTATTACTATCCAGGCTTACTCATGTTTTTCCTATGGAAAGAGAAGTGGGTAGACAAGCTGATCTCTCTCTAAAGTGATGTTCTGAATCAAAAAGCTGAAGAAACTAACTATTCTATGATTCTGGGTGGTAACCAAATTGGGTCTGTCTATGTTAAAAAATGCAATGGTAATTTTGGAAACCAATTTGAAGGTGGCAAAAGTAGACTGCGTGAGAAGTAATGTTTAGTTTTAGTTAGGTCTGCCAGTGAGATCTGGTGGTATCAGGCTGTGGGACAAATATCTCTGTGGATGCCTTTTTGAAGATCATGCTGTGGCAGATGTCTCTACATAATTGTCAATTCATTAAGGCTGTGCCAATATCTTAGGTATTCAGCAGATGCTGGACTCACCAGCTGCTGTTAAAGCTACTTCTCAATTACCCAACACTATGGTAAGATAAAAAATGTGGTTAAATAGACAGATTTGCCCTCTGGGCTGTCACCACTCTGATAAACCCCCTATTTGTATGCAGAGCTGCAGGGATGTGCAGCTCAGCGTCTTGTGCTTCCTACATTAGGGCTAACAGTTTTCCATACAGCCACATCACTCCTGAAAAAAAGTCAAATTCTTTTATTCAGGTTTCATTTTACCTCATAGTAAGTATCACATTGAAAAGCAGTCTTTGACACTGGCAGGTAACAGAAGTCTTGAATGGAGTTAAATCTGCTGCAGAGGTGGGGATAAAGGAAGAAGGCATTAGTCAACAGACTGTTGAGAAAGTGTATCAAAAGGAGCCCCTTGCACCAGCATCTGTGTGCTGCATGTGAGCACATGTGCATTTCAGGCATTAGCCATACAGTGGGATTGCTGGCAATGAGACTTCCATTTTTTGGAATGTGTTCACTCTATTTAAACATTATGCTTTGCTTAGAAAACTCCAAAACTAAAGACCACTGAAAAAAAAATTAGCTTTGTATTTTATGTGCACTACCTGACAGTGGTGCCACATGAGAGACTTATTTTGGAAAAATCTACTTTTAAGGGGTGATTCTGTGATTGTTGGAACATGCATCCTCTCTTGGTTTGTTGTCTAACATGGGAGTGACTTTGAGGCAGTAATTCTGTGTTGTGGCTCTGATTTTAAAACATGTGGGGTATGTATTTTTTTTGTATTTTGATATGTGCTTTGTTTGCTTTTTCATCATGACCAGCCATGTGTGCCGTTGTGTTCATCTTAAAATGCAATCAGATTTTCACTGTGTAAAAGATAGCTTGCCAGGAAAACCAAAGGAAAAGGATGAGTTCATTTCACGATTCTCATAGGGTGACGTCTTCATAGCTTCTCTTGTTGGGCTTTTATAACTTCTAAGTTCTTTTAAAATAATTACTGACGAACTCTGTGCTTTAGGGTAGATCCTTCTTTTCTCCAGCTGTATTAGCACTGAGCTAAATAAAAGAAAACCCACGGAATTTTACAGGCTAGTGGTGATAGCAAACAGTGAAGACTGAGTTTAGGCTACTTGAAGTCTTCTAAAGGAAAGAGAAATGTGTACTTCTTGCTTAAAATACCTATTTGTGAGTATATTCTGACAAGGTTGTGGCCAAATCTTTTGTAGTGCTAATGTGTCTGACCTACAGCTTCTCTGTCAAAACGTGGGTTATAGCACAGGCACAGTCATACACTTCTGATGCCTGTCTTTCTGCACATTTCAAAATGAAAATACTGAGCATAGGCACAACAGCATTAGAGAAACTAACAAACCAATGAAAGCCAGGACTGGCAAACTATGGAAGAAAAATCTAGCTAAGGATTCACAAGGCTTAGTCATAGAGATGAATGATGCCAGGAGAAGTAAATTTGTATGCCGTCCCACTTACTTTCAATCCGGTATTTATGCTAATAATGCTTTTTTGTTATGCTAATAAAATATTGCTATATGGTTAATATCCTTCTTTTAATAGTATGTAAAATTTCCCCCCTCCTTTTGGAGTCTTTGTAAAATACAAGGAAACACTCACAACACTTCCTACCCAACCTTACTATTACTTGCATGAATGCAGTCAGTGAGTAGTGTAGCTCTCAGAAATCAGGTCACTACAGCTGATGCATTAAAAAGACATAGCTCAGATAGATACACAGTATGTAAGAATATGTAGTACTGTAAGATGTAAGGAGAGAAGTATTTAACAAAGTGCATCACTTGCTTTTCCAGGATTCTGAAGGAGTGGAAATCATGTTAGGAGTTTGTGCAAGTGGTCTTTTAATATATCGAGACAGACTCAGAATAAATAGATTTGCGTGGCCAAAGGTTCTGAAAATCTCCTACAAAAGAAACAACTTCTACATCAAAATCCGACCAGGAGAGGTAAGGGCGTCCTGACACTCTTTTGTGAATGAACCTTTTCAAAAAGCCTATGTTCTGTTTGTTGATTTGTCATGTCTTACAAGCCTTTAATACTCCTCTCCGTTTATACATTTTGTGCTGAATTTGTTTGGAAAGATTAGGTAAATACTTTATTTAAAATACAGGTAAAACCTTCTTTGGTGTTTTTATGTTTACATCTATGAACTAACATAAAGTATGGCCATCTGCATATGAAAAGCGCATCCATATTATGAATACTTTGAGAATTTAAGTAATGTATTGTTTTTTCATGGAGTGCTTATCATCCACCTTCACATTGTATATTAAATTAGAATCCTTTCACCTTGCCCACTAGTAGACAGGTCATACCAAATTTTATGAGCATTTCAGACCAGTATATTTGGAGTTGGAACAGAAATCCAATGACTGATTGAAAAGCAGCCAGGCACCTGTCACTGAGCGTTTTTGTGAGCTCCACGCCAGCACTCCCAGCCCCACTGAAACTCCTGGTCTGGCTCTGGAGAAGGGGGTGTGAAATCTCGTACCGTGAGTGCCCTCTCGTGGCTCAGCCCGATGCACAGCAAGCACCTACCGCATGGATTGAGTGTGTGTTAACCCATAGATAAAATCATAAATCTCAGGAAAAATCCCAAGAGTAGTTCAGGATCACCACAGGCAAAGGAGCATCTCCATTTTAAGTGCTGGTACAATAACCAGTGTACGATAGATGGAAACCCCATACCTATTTTAGAGGGTGGAGCTGTATAGTGGGAGAGAAATCACCTGGATGAAGACTGGCATTTCTTAATGCAGTATGGCAGTAGGGAGTCTGAGCCAGTGTCCCCAGAACTAATTTCATAAATGACCTGGAAAATCTCCTGGGGCCCCCACCTGCCCCAGGGACTGAAAACTTCCCGGTCTTGAGTTTGGTTTTAAAACCAAAACACACAGCCAATGTTGTTCCCGATGCCTGCATTCAAGCTGTCCACCACTGAAACATGTTGAGCTCTGCATGGTGTTGGTATGTAGCATCCTGTGACCAGGTCATACTTCATACTTCCTCACACAAAATAATCAGTGCAGTCTCTACCCAGATCACATTTGATGATAATGTGATTCATGATCCCATGTGTCACTTTTATCTGCTTTATTGTTTCAGTTTCCTGCTTGTTTCTGTCAGCTCCACATAGGGATTAGGCTTCCCTACAAGTGCTCTTCTGCCTTCCTTTCCCTGATTGCAGCAACACTATTTCACCTACTCATCATCTGCATGTAGCCATCAACTTGCCCCAGTATTTGTAATTGGCACAGCTTTTGGTTCTGGAATATATAAATCTGCAGCACAACCTACAAAGGTCTCTTAGTACCCCCAGCCAACTCTTCTCAATTACCTATCTTTTCCTCATCCTCTCCAGGAGATATATTAGCTAGAACCACTGTGATTTACTAACTGTAGCTCTTTCACTGTAAATCTCTTTAATCTAAGGCTGCATGAGACCGGATCAGTCCCTGGGGACTATTGCTGCCCTCTAGACTATTATCAGGTTTCCCACTGTTGACTGGGGAAGTTAAAACAACAGGGCTAAAACACTTAAATGATGTTTTCCTCAAAAGTCTTCCAAGTCATCTTTGTTACTGTAGGGCATAAAACGTCACTGTCGCCATCAAGTCTCTTGCTCATTATTTGGGTTTTCCCAAAAAAAACCATTCTCATTCATTCTTACTCACAGCTTCCTGCCCAGACATGGTTGTCTATAGGATGTGTATATGTGTGGTTACATATATATACACCCTTGCAATAAGGTGATGCAGAGGGGGGAAATGAAGATGATCCTGTGTACACTGTCTAAAAGTAGATGCACAGCATCTATTCTTTTTCTTTGTTTTTTCTTTCTCTAAAATTTCCCTTTTTTTCCTGCCTAGTTCGAGCAGTTTGAAAGCACTATTGGGTTTAAGTTGCCAAATCATCGTGCTGCAAAGCGCTTATGGAAAGTGTGTGTTGAGCACCATACGTTTTTCAGGTATGTGGATTTCTTTCCCTAAAAGTGTAATATGAAACACAGCAGAAGAGACCAATTCTGTTAGCAGTGGCAAACCCCTTCAAATCAAATTGCCTTATTGATCATGAAGCATCTTTGAGCAGACAAGGGAAGGTTATTGCTTCTGCAAAATTTTAAATGTTTCACCCAAATTATTCATACTGTTTCGATAGATACTGTTTAAAATGACCATATGGTCCCAATTAATTGTTTTGCTTTATCTGTGTCATGACATTATCAGCTGCTATAATTAAAGAGAGGAAAGAATCTGCACTTCTGTGCATATGCTTGTATAGGGAGAAAAACTTACATGGAAAGTTACTGGGGAATGTGGGTAAGAGTCTAAATATATATTTCATTTCAAGTGAAAATACAGACAGTTTTCAGTGGTGTATTTGTAGTCACTTAGAATATCCAATCCATAGCTGTCATTTTTGTATTGCTGAGGAATTGTGCAGCTGTGTTTTTGACATCTAAGAGGACCTGAGGAAAGTTTGGGATAGTGGAATAAATGCTATAATTTGTGTGTGCTGAGATAGTCAGTAAAGAGATACTTAACAATGGAAACTCAAAAGGGTGAGATTTTCAGTGGTGTGGAAGGGCTTCCAGTGCTTAGGAGCCCTTCTGAAGATGTTTGGGAAGACTGAAGAATTTCTCTTTTTTCTTAAAATATTGGTTCAGCCTGTCTGTATGTTCATATGAAATGCAGTCTTACGAGCAAAAGATCTAAAAAGAAATTGATTGTGCATTTTTGGGGTGTTTTAATGGAAAAACAGTGTCTAAAACATAAACTTCATAGCACAAGAATGGCTTTTTTCCATTGGCAAATGGAATGGCAAATTCACATAGGCAAAACAGAGAGGATGAGAGGGCTCTAACCTGAAAAATGTCTGCCTCCCCTGTGAATGAATACTGCCTGGCATACACTGGAAATTTGCTCTGGCCCTGTCTTAAGTATAGTAGCACCATTTTAAATCTGGAGTATAAGGCACTGGAGCAGGTTGCCCAAAAAAGTGGTAAATGCTCCATCTCTGGCAATGTTCAAGGCCAGGCTGGATAGTGCCTTGGGTGACATGCTCTAGGGTGAGGCATCCCTGACTGTGGCAGGGGGGTTGGAACAAGATGATCTTTAAGGTCCCTTCCAATACAAACCATTTTATGATTCAGTCCAGATCAGGGTCCCTAATACAAGGAATAACTTAGTTTTGGTGATTAGAAAATAGTAAATCTGATTCTTGCCTGTTAGGAAGAACTCAGCTCTTCAAATGTGTTAGCTAAGCAGTTTTGTCATGCTGTATGAGGGGCATCCTTTGATTCCCTTTTAGCTGCAGACCTGTGAGGCACAAGTTACGATGGAGAGTGATACCCAACAGTTGTCTTCTCTCCTCTGCAGAAATAGTGGACTGATTTTTGGAGGAGGCGGAGTAATGGGTGCACTGCTTGGTGTGTTTTAGGCTCCTGCTGCCAGAAGCACCTCCAAAGAAGTTCCTCACACTGGGCTCCAAGTTTCGCTACAGTGGCCGGACGCAGGCCCAGACAAGAAGAGCCAGTGCCCTCATAGACCGTCCCGCACCTTACTTTGAGCGCTCTTCTAGTAAACGTTACACTATGTCTCGAAGCTTAGATGGGGGTAAGGTCATTTCAATTGACATTGTCAAAAGATACCATCGTGGTGGTCACTGCTTTAGGTCACTCTATAAGCCTCTTGTCATCTCATCTCCTTGGGCTTCGGCTGAGTGGAGGTTGTGAGTACCTCCACATTCACTGCAGGGGTAGGAGAGGACACAGAGAAATAGTAGTCAGTGTACTGCTGCAGTCCTTACAGTGTTTGCTTGGAGGAGGCCATTGGGAGCCCACTCTTTGTGGACCCTCTGTCCTTGGCCTCACACCTGCAAAGCACTTCCCTGCTTTGTGGAAGGACAAGGCACCCGGACTTGCTAGCCTGGACCTGCCTGCCTGAACAAGTCAAGCTTCAACACTTTTTCAGGGTTTGCAGGAGTAACTCTTTGGGGTTTGGTTCAATTTGGCTTTTGTTCCTGTGTAGGTTTTTCATTTACGTTACAATTCATTAATTAAATATTTCCCTTAACACTTGCTTCCAGTTCTCTCATGTCCAATTTGAGTGAGCACTGACAGGATTTTTCCATGCATTTCTTTTGAGGATGTGAGATGGGGAGTAACATACACAAGTTAATAGTACATCCTTCCTCCTCTTCACTTTCTCCATGGTTGATGGAGGTCATGGTTCTGCTGACACTCTAGTTTAAGCCAGCATGTGATTCAGAGTCTCAACTACTTCTTCAGCTGTTACCGTTGTTGACTGTTGAGTAAAAAGAGGCTGCAGTTTATTTTTGTAGAAAAAAAGACTGAGCCTAAATTCAGAATTTTAAAAAAAAATAAAAATAAAGGTTTCTGCACAACATCACAAATGAACTGCAATGAGTATAGTTGATTGTGGGGAGGGGGAGAAGCTTTGGTTTAAGAATACTAGTGACAAGCCTTTTTTTCTCCCCCTAAAGGTGCTGCTTGTCATTAATTATTTTGGAATCTTCTAATTCTGATGTGCTTCTTGCTCGTTACCAAGCAACTGGTGACCTGATCGCTGTGCATGTGTCTCAAAGCAGAAATTATCCTCCTGCGTTATTTTGTTTGCAACATCTTAAACAAAATGTCTCCCTCCCTTTGCTTTCTCCTGCCTCCTAAGCTCATTCCCAAGAGAGAAAATATCCTAAATGCTTTTCCCCAGCATTTGTTAGATTCCGCGAGGTTTTTATGGTGTTAATTTGCATAAGTGCAGATGGGGAAAAGAGGTTTTTTAATCAATGCTTATGATTACTTCACTAACATTGCTGTAGCACAAATGTGGTTGTAACATTCTGAATCATGATTACACTGTCATCCTGGCCCTGTCATCTGTTACAGATGCAAGTAACTATAAATTTGAATAGTCCTATTGACTTAGAAATCAGTTACATAATAGTTAAGAGCAGGGTCTGCATGTATAATAATGTTTTGATTACATTCTATCTGCAAATTTACTATTTATTTCAAAATCACTTATTTATATTTAAGTTTGCTAAATTATTGAGCATTTGCATCCTCAAATTTTCTGGTTTGGTCTGCTGAACTGAATGTCATCATTTCCCAGAATCTTTTAGGATAATGAGCTCACTTTACTACCAGGCTTCATTACTCATTAATACAAAGATCCCGTTTCTTGATTCTCAGATATTATGCCTGCATTACATCAATATTATCATTTCCCTTAATGCAGCACGTTACTTATCATGCGTTTGATGTGCATTGTTATATTCTGACAGATATAAAAAACCCTTCTTTCACCCCCATGGCTGATGTCATAGCTGGTTCTCCTTATGTTTCCTGCCTGATAACTGTGGCAACACATTGATTTTTTTTTTCCCAATGTTTTACTACAGCAGCACTTTTAATGGCTTGCGAACACTTAACAACTGTGTAATGCACACATTAGCTACACTAATGTGTGCATACACATCCATAATATATGTTTATGCATATAAAAGCTGCAAGCTTTATTTCAAGTAAACAGTTTATTTAAATGTATGCACATGCTTCTGATTTCCTGAAACATGACGTAGTTGTGTTTTCAGCAATATCTTAAATGTTTTACTAACCCAGCTTTTTAATTTTATGCAGCTTCTCAGCAAAAGCTATTTCAGACTTTCCCTCTTTAAATATTTGCTTTTAGCATCAGTGAATGAAAACCATGAAATGTACATGAAGGATTCTGTGTCTGCTGCAGAGGTTGGTACTGGCCAGTACGCCACAACAAAGGGCATCTCTCAGACCAACTTGATAACCACTGTGACCCCAGAGAAAAAGGCAGAAGAAGAGAAAGATGATGAAGAGAGCAAAAAGAAAAGAGCAGAGGAAGTCACCCCAGTCTCGGCAATACGCCATGACACCAAGGTAGAGTTTTGAGGGTTTTGTATTAAACTGACCTGCCTAGAAAGCACTTGGAGAAACACAGAATTGTCAGAGAGGGAGGGAAGGGGTCCCTCATTCTGTGAAAGCAAACTAGAATATACACGGTTGTGTATTCTGTGTAGGTACATGTATATACATTTCTTGAATCAATAGTTTTATACTCCTCCTGCATTTCATATGATGTTGCAAAAGTTGGTTTCTGCCTTGGGCTTTTTCGCTTTAAATTTGTTTAACACTGAGCATAGTGTTTTTACACAGCATTCAAGAGCTTTTTAGGAAATAGCTGTGAAAGTAGCTTGGCAGTGCACATTCTGCTCCTTTGGTCTTCGGTCGTATTTTGTCCAGTATGGGCATCATGGTTTTTGGTTTTTGACAAAGCAACAAAATAGTTCTGTGTTCTTGTATGTAGCTCTGTGCTTTAAACTGTTGTATTTTTCTCATTTACTTCTCAAAACACTCTATTTCCTTGCATGTATTTCAGTGGGCATTTTTCTCTATTAACTTTTGGGTATTAATATACTACTGTAAGCTTTTTTTTTTTTTTTTCCTGGCTTACAAAAGCATCTGCTTCCCTATTTTGAAGTTTTGCACTGAAGAAAACCGGTTTTGTTGATGATTCTCTGCTCAGATGTTAAAGCTATTCATCCCTCACCATCTCCAATCTGACACCCACCTCATACATGTACAGATATGGTTGTGCATTATACCTACTGAGTTATTAAGATGGAGTAAATTGAGCAGAGAAGATACTGTGTTTCAGAGGTTGACAGTGAAGAGAAATAAGGTAGAATCAGAAAAGATCAGGCATAAAATATCCTCTGTTTCTTGTATATTGTGGAGAAGAAAACAGAACATGAAATACTGAATCCAGCATATCACACAAAAGGTGTACTATGGAATGCACTTACTAAGCAAGTAAGATTTACTCTCTTCATTTATGAGAAAAACCCTTGATGTAGGCCTTTACACCCACAAAACTGTCATGCATGCAAATGTTAGATACCTGCACTTCTAACCTTATTGTTTAAGGCCAGAATGAGCTAAATAGCTAAAGGATCAATTCCTCAGAACAGGTTGCAATTAAGATACTAAAAACCAGAAGCAAACATGAGAAAATACTTTCTTTTTAAAGTATGGTCTGTAACTGTAGCATTAAGAACAAAAAAATAACCTTTGTAAAATTGAACTGGGGTCTTCTTGAAACTCCATTAGTTTCTGCATGGAGAAGTGTTTATGAAAATCAAATATGCAGGAAATATCCAGTAGAAACTAATTGTGTTCCAAGTGGTTATTAATTTAGGTAAGCCGAGAGATCAGCTGCATTTGGAAGATCATCTCTTCTTTATATATGGCTAGAAATAGTCGAAGATATTTTTAGGACAGTATTTTGATGGTACTTAAACATGTACAAATTGATGATTTTTACCCCCAACTTAAGAGGTGGGTTCTGTTTAAGACATCTGTTAATAGAATTTCAGTTTGATAAGTCTATAGAGATCTCAGTCCTGTTTGCACTGGGCCTGCTAACAGCTTTGTCATTCATCATAAGGAGAATAGGGTCTCAAGAAACAGGACAAGTTAAAAATCAATTCCTATTTAAGGGTATATAAATTTTATAGGAAGGTTTTCAACTTTTCCACTACAACATTTTTCGTTTGTTTTATCCATGTATATTTTAGTAACGGAAGTTACTCTAAATATTAACACTGCAAAGATATCAGTAAGTGAATAGTCTGTATTAGCAAAGAATAAATTTACTTTGGCTTTTTTTGCCTTTACAATATAAAGAGAAGTTCTGTGTATTTAGCTCATATCAACTCCTGTGAGTCTATCAGAATTAAATTTTGACTTGAGGTTACTGTATTAAGCCTGGAAAGAAGACATTTATAAGCCGTTTGAAGTTAGGGTTGGTTCTCATTTCTTAATTCAAGAATACAGATTGCCTGAACTGATAGATTGAGTTTTTAACTGCTCTGGTTAGAAAAGAGAGAAGTGAAACATTAAGGAAAAGGGAAGGAGCTCTTCCATGTAAATATTTGTCTTAAATCCCATTCCTACCAATTAATATGCCTGCTGAATATTCGGCTTAGTGGCTAGCACTGATGCATCCTGTGTCTAAGACTTGGATCTTGCTTGCTGGCTCTGATTCGGCACCATCTTGTACAGGCAAATGCTGTTTCGGCTTTGAGGTCATTTTGCTCTTGGGAGCTGGGAGTAGCAGTGAGGTTGAAATGCCTTTTAAAGCTCTTTGGGGAGATGTGTGGTAGATGGAGCAACTCAGGCGCTTAGGTTTTGGTCGTGGAGCCAGTGTGTCACTTCAGCTAAGTGCACCTAGTTGTCTTTGGCCAGGACTCTGATCCACCAGCACTGCGGCAGATCTGTTGTACTGGGGTATTTTGGTGGCAGTGGTGGTTGTTGTCCTTCTAAAGAGCAGTCATGGCTGCCCACAGGGAGTATGTTAGGTGACCCCTCCTGCTGAATCGCCTCCCTCTTCCTACCAATTTTTTGTCCTTGAATGACTTTAAAGACTGGTGGGATGCCCTGCAAGCAGTATATCAAAGCAAATCCTGCTTGTTGGCAGCCAATATTCTTTGCATTGTGGTAAAATTTGTTGCAAAAGCTTTGGATACATTTTTATCTCTTTACTATTGATTGGTCTTTTGCATCATCTTTTAACTGTGAAGAGACGTGGCTGTGTGGGGTGGGGACCTCCCTCTGGCCCAAAGCTCCCTTCTTTTAACGTGCTATGGAAGCAGTGTAGAGGGACAGCAGGGCACATGGCTGGAAAGGGGCAGAGGGGAGGGCAGGGCTGTGGGGATGCCCAGCGAAGGCCAGCCCACATGGTAGTGGGAGCCATGCTGAGGAGCTGGCTGCTGGGGTAGGCATCAAGCTACTCCAGGTTTTCCCATGGTAACAGCTCATGTATGGATTTTTGCTCCCCCAAACTAGAATGTGTTTTAGTTGGGTTTGGGACCTAGGTTTTTTAATTCTGTAATAGAGGAATTTGGGCACATACAGTTTTAAAATCCTTGGTATTTTAAATTACTACTTCTGAATCTGCCCAAGGCATAGATGAGAAGCATCTAGCCCCGACTGGGTCCCCTCCTGACTGCAGGAGCACTGTCACAAGCAGTATTGGTATTAGAAATATGTGCGCTCGTTTCTTTGTTGCTCTCCATGTGCTTCATGTTTGAAAGCTCCTTACAATCTGAAGCCAGTCTTGCAGTAAGTGGAAATTGGCAGCACCTGAAACTCCACATATGGCCATGAAGGTTTATATGTAAATTCCATACTGCAGATGACTAGACAAATGCTGAAACAAGAAGTTGCCTTTTGTAAGCTGTAATCCTGATTCACTAATACCTATGGTGTACAGCATGGGAACAAGCACCATTTAACTCAGTGGAAAGCTGTGGTGTTGAAATACTGTTTATAATTTTATATATATATTATTTATCATCACAAAGGAAAATTAACTAATTACAGTTTTCTTTTTGTCCTTTTGCTTTTGCGCCTTGTTTGCTGCTCTTTCTCTATCACCAGCCATCTTTGCTTGGCATTGACTCCCACCACCCCTCGCCATCCTCGCAGCTTGGCCCCCATGTATCTTCAGCAAAGCTTCGCAGGAGATGCAAGGAGAGCACACGAACAAAGTCCTTAGGTTGTGAGGTGCCCAAAGAGAGTGCCCCAAAGCATGGCGAGTTGGAGCCAGACTCTGACAGAAAGGGGCGAGTGTGCTCCGCCCAGCAAGATGTGGCTTTCGGCTATAAGCAAAAAGCCAGCAAAGGCGGAACGCTGTTCTCCTTCTCCTTGCAACTTCCAGAGTCATTTCCTTCCCTCCTGGATGACGATGGCTACCTGTCGCTCCCTAACCTCTCCGAAACCAATCTCCTGCCTGCCAGCGTGCAGCACTACCTCCCCATCCGCTCCCCCTCCCTGGTGCCTTGCTTCCTCTTCATTTTTTTCTTTCTGCTCTCTGCCTCTTTCTCAGTGCCATACGCCCTCACTCTCTCCTTTCCTCTGGCTATGTGCCTCTGCTACCTGGAGCCCAAGGCGGCCTCCTTGAGTGCCTCACTTGCCAATGACCTGAGTGACAGTTCAGAGGAAGAGGTGTGTACCTCGGCATTGAACACACTCTTTTTTGTGTTCAGTGCTTCAGTCCTAACCAGTGTTAGATTGCTGCAATAGTGGTCCTACTTTCAGAGCCTCATTTCTGTCTGTGCTGATATGTTAGATTGGGAGGGTTTGGTTTATTTTTTTTTTGTTTGGGGCTTAGTTTTTTTCCTCCTTTTCTTATTTATTTTTGTTGTGTTGGGAGCACAGCTTGGGGCCCAGGGTTAGGCACAACACTGTGTGGAAGTGGCTTGGTTTAAACTGTGTCAGCTGATGCAAGGTGACTTGCGTTAAACAAATTGTCACTGATCAGCTCTGATGTATTGTATGTAGACCCTCCCAGACCTTTTTTCGCCCCCCCCCCATGAGTTTATACTAGGATTAGAATAGTTATCTAAATAGAGGGTATTAAGTACAATTTCCTGCATTATTACATATACATGTGTATATACATTATATTTTTGTAACTAGCTACCCAATAATAATAACAGGCACCCTCACCAACTTTAGCATGCTCAGGGGGGACTAAGCGCTTTGCAAGAGGCTGTCAGCTGTAGCTGACAGAAAAGGCTTTCTGGTCCAGTGAAACCTGGATCTGGATTTTCAGCCTTGATCCCATCTCTGCTATAGATTAAATTGTTTTCCTATGCTTAAATCCGATATATCAGTGAGAGGTCAGATCGGGACAGCTGCTCAACAGCTGTGGGCCAGCTTGCCATTTGCAGTGTCCAATTAGCACTCTCAAAACCAATGCCTCAAGCCACCAGGGTCATCACAGGCAGATAGACCAACTGCATTAGGAGTCCATAGTGGTTCTGGGAACTGTAGATGTGATAATATATCCAGAAGAAGAAAAGGACTCTGCTTGTTTAGGTAACAGCGTAACTGGCATCTCAGTTTTTGCTGGTGCTGTTATTCTTTGTTGACAGAATAAAACAATGAGCTCAGGTTTTCCTCCTTTTTCCTTTTTAGCCTTCATCTTCAGATTCAAAAATACAGTTTTGCTCCATGTAAAAAAGCGCAAGAGCAAAAACAAATCAAACAATCACAGACCAGTTGGCCAGTGGTAAAGTCATCTTGGCCACTTTTCGATGCTGTTACGCTAGTTGTCTTCAATAAACCCGCTCGCACATCTGAACATTTGTGTAATCTGCTGCTGTTGGTTTTGTAGGATTTGGTGCAGGATTTCATTTCCTTTTTGTACAAAGCCAGTAGTCATATCAATTTATTCTGTAAAAAACATTGCTTTTAGATGTTTTTGGCTCTTTGATGCCTAACAACTAAATAATAATGTGCATTTTCTGATAAAAGGCATCCAAAATGTTGTTGTCTCATTTTGTGTCCTCACTTTGAGACAGCATTTAGGTCTCAATTTGCATTAGCTCTGCATTTGGATTAATGTAATAGCAATAACAGCATTAATACAGTGCCAGCTCCAGAGGCAATAACGAGGCAGTGTTTATGTAATGCATTGGTCTGTTCCTCTTTCAGAAATGAGCACTTCTTTTCATTAGTAAAGTTAGGAAGTACTGAGCATAAAAATGTATTAAATAGGCCTTTGAGTGTCACTCTTTTATGAGGGTGATTATTCTGGCAGTGCTTCCTGGCAAACAACACAGACTTGTGCCTAATCCAGGGGGTATTTCTTGTTCAAAATATTGCATGAAAATGAGTATGTTTTAAACTCGGGCATGTCTGCATTACATTGGCAAAACAAATCACAGCAATTATGATCACAATTTAGAGGAGGTGCAGCCGCAGCATCCCTGTAGATAGCTGCTTCCCCTTCCTGCTCAATCACTCGCCTGCCCACAAGCCCCACCAGCAGCTGCACTACAGCCCATCTCGGAGTTGAACCCAACCTTTCTTACTCTCCACTACAGAGGAGACCTGCCTTGCTCAGCCTCAATTCTCTGCTCTGCGATGAGCCCAGATATTTATTTCAAGGAACTCAGTAATGCTGACTTCAACTCCATGGCTGTTGATTGGCTTATTAGAAGACATGTATGTTACAATAAAGCAAATTTTGTGCCTTATTTAGGATTTCATTGCTGTCGTGGTAAAAGAAATAGAAACCATTTTTTCCTTCTAGTTCACAAAAGGTTGCTTACAGTGGTGCAGAAGGGTACAGGTGGTATCCTGAACCAATTCATACCATGTTGACCTCTGCTCTCCCTTGAGCAGCACATCTGGAGGCAGTCCGTGAAGTCAGAGACAGAATCTCAAACCTTAGATTTCATTAGCTTTTGTGTTTGTACCTTAGCAGCTAATATTTCTATTGACTTCCCTGTAATGTTCCCAATTTCAAGTTCTTAATGAACCCTGTGTGCCAGACTCATGTTACGGTGCCTTGACACAAATCTTTCAATTCCTTTTAAATGCCCACATTCATTAATTCCTCTTTTCTTTTCTCTCTTTTTTTTTTTTTTTTTTTTAAATAGGAATGACAATATCTAGATTTTTTTTTTTTTTTAATTTGTAGTGCCATACCTTTACAATTGCTTATAATCATAGAATCATAGAACAGTTCAGGTTGGAAGGGACCTTCAAAGGTCATCTAGTCCACTCTCTCTGCCATGAGCAGGGACATCTTCTGTTGTAAAGATGTGAGATCATTCACTAGTAAAGAAACAATTTTCTAACACTTCAGTGAGAACGATTTGACCATCTGGGTAGGCTATTGTGGCATTACAGTTTCATTTAAAAATAAAAGTGAACTCTCTAATGAGTGGTTATTGCTTGGAATATTGCATGTAACTTGCATTCATGCACTTAACCAAATAGTACAAAATGTCTGCCTGTTCTTGTGCCTGGCATGCATGCAGTACAAATTATTTAAAGGAAGAAATGATAAAAACCAAAGCAATGCAAAAATACCAAAAAAGCAGTTTTATGAAATAGTTGAGTTGTGGGAAAATAACAGAAGATAGGAGATTCAAAGTTAAGACTGATACTCCATCTACCAGTAGATTGCTTTTTTTGTCTTGTTTCATGCCGGTGTGATTTGAGGATGAGATGTATTGTCTTAGTTTTATATTACCTGTCTGGGTTACTTTACATTATCTAAGGACCGCAGAAAATCACTAGTCAAAAGCAGAGCTTTCACTTACGTTGAATCAACTGGGATGTGCCAATCTGGGGAACTAGAGAGCACTTTGATTACTTACTAGTTTTCCATAAGCTTGCATAACATCAGAAATAGTCATTTGAACTCTCTTCTCAGCCTGTAGTAACCTGTCCTCTACTCTCTATTTATTAAATCTTTACATTTGCATTCTCCACTAAACTTTCTTCATGATGTTGAGCAAAGCAGGGATAGATCAGTCTGTGCAATGCTGTGCTTTGTTTCATTTTTCTCATTCTTACCCAGTAAGTGTTTGGGTTTGTTTTGGGGTTTTTTAAGGGGGGGGATTAATTTTGTTTTTCTCCTGCTTTCATCCGTATTCTTAATTGGAATGAGAAGTATTTTTTTTTTATTCTTTTAATGGCAGTTTTCTTTCTTTTTACTATCGTTAACTATCAGCTGCTCTTTATTGGAACCGAATGGGATCTGAGCCTTACCATTACTCCACAGACAGACAGTAGATGGGCTGGGGGTACACTTACTTGAACTCCTTGGTAATGCAGACAGCCTCATTGCATATAAATATGGAGACAAGAACAACTTCTGTACAAATGAGGGGCTGAAAGTCAGGTGACTGTTAAAGTAGCCTTTTCTTTTATTTTAATGATCCTTTCCCCTTCCGGATGAAAAGTCAACTACCAAATTGATTTGCATTGGCTAGAATGAAAATTTGATGAGTAATTGTCTCGTAAAGAAATTATTATGGGAGGAGAAGTTTGTTTAGAGAATATTAGCTTTTTTGTCCCCATTTTTTTTAAGCCACCTGGCTTTCTTAAGAAAAAAAAAAAAATGCTATTCAAATAACACTTTTCCAGTAATGCTTTATTTGGCTTATAAATTTGTTCCAGTAAAGCCATATACTGTGTACAGTACGCCTCGAGTCTTCCTCTGAGTCTGTTCTGTTTACTAATATAGCATTTTTATTTTGCTTCTTTGACTTGTGCGTGGTTTGAAAAGCAATGCTAATGCAGTTCACAGGGATGTTGAATGTAACAGTTCCCCATATGAGCCACGTGTACTGATGAGCTGGGTTTATTCTTTATTCCTGCCTTCCTCTTGGAATCCGGTTACTTGTCTAACCAAATAGACTGACAGTGAGCAGACGGATACTGCAGCTGATGGTGAGACCACTGCCACCGAGGTTTGTACAGTCACTGGCACCCAGTTATGGCAGGGGAGAGTGTTCTGCCTCATCTCTTCCCAACCCTGGGCATGAGGGCTAAGCTGCATGTTTCCTATGGCAGTTTGGGAACCTTCTCTGTGCGTGTGTGCATGTGCGTGTCAGCGAGTGTGAGAGTTTAGAGTTTTCAGTGCTCCCTACAGGTGCCTCTTATCTCTGCATTTGATTTGGAAACTGCAAGGCCACACTGTGCAAATAGCAGGGCAGTGGCAGAGTCACCCACACCAGCACAGCCCAGGTTGTTCCCTGGGTTTTTCTGTACACTTGTTTGCTCGTGTAATCTTCATCTTGTGTGTGAGAGAGGGGGGAGGGGAAAAGACAGTCAAAACGATTTTCAAGTTCTCTACATAAAGGTATTTCCACATTATAAATATCTAAGGCTTTCCTTGGCTGTAATGTCACGTGTCATCTTCATATACTGCCACCAGGAGTCCAGGGATTGCATTCAGAGGAGAAACTTAAAAAAATTACTTTTTTCTTAGCACTGAGGAGCGTCATATCCACAACATGGTATAAAGACTGTGCAGGCAAATTCAAACCTATGTGACTCCCCTGAAGTGCTTATAATGCTTTCATAATTAATATGCCTGCAGCTGCAAACATGAGCAGAATTGGGCCTGACATCTGGTAGAAGACAAACACTGCTGTAACTTTTCAGTAGGTTCTCATTAATATTTCAGACTGTTAAAATTATCAAGGAAAGATTCTCTGTATGACACGTCAGGACAATCCAGCCTAGCCTGTAAACAGAATAGATTTGAACTGAGTTACAAAGTAATCAACAGATTTTCCCATGGGTCATTTGACTAATTAGGACTATATGAAAAATTAACAATAAAATAGCAGCATGAGCATTAAAATAATCCAAATGGAGCAACAACATAGAATCATAGAATCCTTTGGACTGGAAAGCTTACCTATTTCCAGCCCCTGCTGTCATGGGCAGGGTACCTTCCACTAAACCAGGTTGCTCACAGCCCCATCCAACGTGGCCTTAAACACTGCCAGGGATGGGTCAGCCACAGCTTCTCTGGGCAACCTCTGCCAGGGCCTCAGCACCCTCACAGTAAAGAACTTTTTTCTAATACCTAATCTAAATCTCCACTCTGTCAGTTTAAAGCCCTTCCCTCTTGTCCCGTCACTACAGGCCCTTGTAAAAAGCCCTCTCCAGATTTCTTTTTAGCACCTCCTTAGGCACTGAAAGTTGGTCTAAGATCTCCCCAGAACCTTCGCTTCTCCAGCTAAACAGCCACAACTCTCTCAGCCTGTCCACAGGAGAGGTGCTCCAGCCCTCTGACCATCTTCATGGCCCTCTTCTGGACTCCAGCAGGTCCATATCTTTCTTGTGCTGGGGGCCCTGGTGCAGAACACAGTGCTCCAAGTGGGGTCTCACAAAGTCCATTGGGACAAGTCAGGATTACAAAATGCTTTGTAATCTGTAAGTTCAGGCCTTGAGTCCTACAGAAAGTAAAACAGAATCCTAAAAATGTGACACTTAAAATGTTCAGTTTATTACTGAAAAATATATGACAATCTCCCTAGCTGCTGCCTTTATTTCAGGGGAGAGGACTCTGTAAACCTCAGTTTTCCTTATGGATACCTGTATTTTAAAACATGCAGTATATTTGCCATCTGAAAATTCAGCCTTCAAGACTGGGGCTTATTGTATTGCTTTTGAAAATGTGAGTTGAAGTAAATGTAATGTGTTGTATCGTTCCAGAAGACCACCATTGCAGATAGGTCCTGAAAGAATATATTCAGGGTAAATACAAAATGAAATTACATAAATACAGAAAGGGACTGAGGTTAGACTGAGGTTTATTTGCATTTTTAAGCAAATAAAATGTGCTTCATTGTGTAAAAAGCATTGTGGGTTGTTTACCTGTGGTGAGTTTATGCCAGGCTTTGCCACATATATAATACTCCAGTATTTTGGACTTCCAAAGAATTTGCTGTTGCCATTCAGTCCTACACCAAATGTAATCTTGGTGATAATGTCAAACTTCTGCTCTCTACATATTGGTCTATGAATGTGGAATGCACCAATATTTGTAAAAGGAAAATGTTTTAAGAGTCCGTTGTTCACAAATAACAAATTTGAAAGGAGGAGGTTGCTCTGAGTTAGGGGAACCGTGCAAAGTCAGCCAATGTGTCTGTTCCTTCTCCTTAAGCCCTTAACGTAGAGAAAATGTGAGTTTAACCTAGTGTGTTCCTCTCACCAACTTTCCTAAAGCTTTCAGTCTTACAAGTGGGTAAGGTGTTGTTTTCCAATCTTTCTCATGCTGGCAGTCGGATCAAGAGGAGGACGGAGATCTAAAGGCACAGGTACAGAAATGAAAGGTCTAGATGTTGCTCAAGTACCAATGTTGGAGGTGTTCACCTCTCTCAGCATGTTATTGTGGGTTCTCTGTGAAGAAATGTGTAGAAAACAGCATTTTGTATCCTTTCAATACTGTGTCCCTTACCTTTCCCTTTCTTTTTCACTTCTTTCAGAATAGTCTGATTAAGCGAATACAGGGTGAAAATGTGTATGTCAAACATAGTAATCTTATGTTAGAGGTTGGTATTGGTATATACCAGTGCATGTACGTACATGTGTGTTAGTTTTAGTGGTAAACTGTGAATCTGCACTATGATGCATGAACCGTGTATTCCCACCTGCTAATAAATGAAATAGATATTTTTTTTCTCAGAGTATGATGACTCCTCTAACTTGTATTATACTATAGATATATGTGTGCGCGTATATATGTGTGCATCCACGCGCATATGTATGTTTGTTTGAAGCCTCTTTCTCAGGTGTAAATTATAGCTGTACAGATAAGCTTTTTAAGAGTATATTTATGCTCACTTGTACAAGATACGCTATGCTGATATCTTTCAAAATGCCACATTTTCACAGAGTGTTGTGTTAGTGCTGTGCTCCCTGGCTCCCTGAGATGTTACTTCCCTCTTTACTAACCAAGCTGTGTGTTTTGGCTCAAAAACTTGGCTGGCTTAGGATGTATTACAAACTGCTCTATTCTTTTAAAACTGTCCAGGACCTAGACAAAACCCAGGAAGATCTGATGAAACATCAGACCAATATAAGCGAGCTGAAACGTACCTTCTTGGAAACCTCCACAGAAACGGCTGTATCTAATGAGTGGGAGAAGAGGCTTTCCACATCTCCCGTTCGGCTTGCAGCAAGGCAGGAGGAAGCTCCTATGATTGAACCACTAGTGCCTGAAGAGGTCAGCGTGAGATGAAAGGCTTCATTATGTATTTGTCTATTCCTTTTTACTTATAATAGCTCTCAGTAGGTTAAAGGCTGTAGGTAGAGGCCATTCCGCACTTGCAGGTGCTCCCTTTTCTCAGGACTCAGGTTCTGGTAACAAAGATGCAAGAAAGAACAGATACCTTTTATATGTATATTTAGAGTATGAAATTCACTGTAGCTGCATGGCAGAATTGGGTCTCTCTGAGGGTGAGAAGTGCAGGCTTTGTTACAGGTTCGATGAGCTTGAGGAAGCTCAGCCATGCGTGAAAGAAACCATGAAGGTGATGGAGAGAAGGTTTGAATAATGATGACTGGTTGGGAGCAATGTTGTAGTGGAACGGATGGGGTTAAGGTACCAAGCGTGACAAGAAAATACAGAGCAAAGGGCAGAATTCTTTCAGTCTTAGAAGGCACAGAAGAAATAATGATGATAATTAGACCTGCCTGGTGAGTTCAGTAAGGGAACTGGTAGTTGCTGTAGTCTGCTGGGTACCATTTAATTGATGACCCAATGCAGATTGCTAGGCGTATGCATTTTCATGCAGCGTGCATGCATGAAAAAGTCTTGCTTGCTGTGGAGTCTTGAAGTGTTTGCAAGAAACTTGCCAATTAAAAAGCTGCCTTTAGTTTGTGAGAAGATAATGAGATGTAGAGGTGACAATGTAAAATTCATGTTGCCATAAAATACATACATCTTCCACAAAAAACAGAGTCTTGGTTTAAATCTAGTGGAACAAAAAGGAACATGCAGGTGTGGTCTGCATGAACATTAATATTTTTATCCTACTGTGGATGGATATCTGGTTTCTATCTCCCAGGAATCATCTTTCTGGTTACCACTTTTGTTTTTAGCATTACAGACCAGGAAATGGTCATAGTTTGCTTTTGTCCCCCCAGCACTAATGTAATGCTGTGAGGAACTCAGCAAAAATCGTCTGGAAAGTAGAATTCAAAAGAGTTTTCTTCCTTCCCACCTTAAATTAAAGGTTGTCATTGCACACCCACAGCTCTCTGAAGAAAGGAATCCCTGGAGACATGCAGATAGCACTTGGCAGCTTCTCTTCTTAGGGAAAGGGATGCTGTAAAGAAAAAGGCCCCAGCTCCTCTTCTCCCACATTATACCCATCTAAACAAGCATCAGATGTGTTAGAGTGGTCATCACATTGGACTGTGTGATGGTCCAACATCACGTGGGCCACGTGCTAACATGAAATACCTAAAAAGCAGGCACGGTGCCCAAAGCTTACTCTTTGGAGAGTGCTGAAGAGTCCTAATGTTGCTCCTACTGTCTTGGTCATAAATCACAATAGATCTTATGACAACTTTTATTTGGTTGTAGTTGACAATATACAGGCTTTCTTTCTTAAAAGTATAATTGTAAGTATAATTAACAAGATGCATTTAACATGTTAGGATGTAGTGAACTGTTGAAAAGGGAGCAGCTGGCTAGCAGAGCTTCAGAGGAATGCAGTTGAAACAAACTTATGCCTGCCCCCCACCAATTCATTTCATGTCTTTACTACTTTAAAAATTTAATAGCAACTTATAATTAAAATGTGCAGGCAGTAGCAAAGCATTACCCAGTCATAGAATCATAGAATAATTAGGGTTGGAAAGGAACTTAAGATCATTCCAACCCCCCTGCCATGGGCAAGGACATCTCCCACTAAGTCATGTCACCCAAGGCTCTGTCCAACCTGGCCTTGAACACTGCCAGAGATGGAGCATTCACAACTTCCCTGGGCAACCCATTC
>JANRGW010002729.1:0-42592 GCA_024733675.1 Psilopsiagon aymara | reverse complement strand
GTGGTCAAGTTCTGAGTAACAGTTGGGCAATGTGGGATGTAAGACACATTACAAAAGCATCCTTTTTAATTCTGTAAAGCTTGTGAAGAGAAATATAAAGGATAACACAACAAACATTAAAATTTCAGTAGTAAAATATGTGGATAAAAAAAGCCCAGAAATGAAAGCTCATAATTAGATTTCTCTTATAATTTTAACAGATAGTCTTATTTTTTTATTTAACAATTCTAAAATATTTGGCAGTGTTTCACTTACAACCCTGTAGCCTTTTTAGTGAGATAGCATATTGGTATTTTATTAAAGACGTAATTTTATATATTGCTTTGGGTATGAACATTTCTGCTTAATGCAACCTGACACAAAAGTGCAATTAAGCACTTCCTAGGTAACAAGAATGATCAGCTCAGTGTATGTTCTCATTTTGCACTTCTCTTCCAGGACAAGCTCTGATCACATGTATTGTATATATAATTCATTCATTCCACCTGTCCTCCACATTTCACTGCTAAAGCGAAATGCTCATCTTGGTCTTTAAATCAATTAAATCAACTCCTGACAAACACTTACTTGAAAAATGGTTCTAAGAATAACATGGGGTACGAAAATTACCCTTTTATTAAAATCTAGGTGGAAACTAACAAAATGTCTGAAAAAATTGGAAGTCCTGAACACAATCCTGCTAAGCACAAGCTAAGACAAAGACAGATGATGTCGATGGTTAACATCCAGTTCTTATCAGAAATACAAAGCCATTTTATTCTTATTTTCTGTTGAGGAATTAAATTCTTAGCACAAGGCACAACATTGGTTAAGGACTAAGCTGGCCAAAGCTTGTGAGGGTAATGAGTGTGGATATATCTTGCATATTTTTTTTAAAAACATTTTAAACATATTGTTTAAAACAATTTAGAAGTGCGAAAACTTATACAGATGATCAAATCCTGTCAACACTAATGGAAACTAAACCCAAGCTTAAGCAATTGACAAAATGCTGTCATCTCCCACGCATGAAAGCACATTAACAACATACCAAGGCACTCAAACCTTTGTAGTTTAGTGCTTCCTCCAAGATTGCAATACATAGTAGGAGGTGGCTTTTGACCTCCCCTGAAGGCAAACTCTTTCCCTCTGATTAGAAGGATGGCATCGGAAATCTACTCACAATGAGGAGCTTCTGCAGCGCTGTCCAGCCCTGCATCTTCTGATTCTTCAAATGCATGCTTCTTACGCATGAACAAGTACGAAATATTTCAGGCATGACCTAACTGACAAAGCACCTGACTGCTGCTGTTAACCAAAATGCCTTTCAGAGAAAGTACTGAAACACACAAGAAGAGGCACTGTAAATTAACTCTTATTTAACCTTCCTCAGGATTTCTTTGGCTTTTTGGTTTGTTTGTTTTGTTTTTTTTTTTTTTTTTTTTTTTAATGAGGAGCAAGACAGTCTCTCCTATGGTCTTTTCAAAGTGCAAAAATTGTCACATCCTTGGAGATAGGAACCAGGACTAATAGAAAAAAAAAAAAAAAAAGGCAGGAGAGCTGATCTTTGTCACCATTCTTTCACATGTAAATAAGCTGTCACAAACTCTGAAGAGTCAGGAAAGAGCTGTAACCATAAGTAAGAGCACCATAAAACCACTGGAATTTCTGAAAATACATTTTTTTTTTTCCTTTGGCTGAAGAGAACCTGGTTGAATGCTATTGGACAGAGACAGTTCTAGAGACACAAGGTTTTAGTTTCTCTTCTTTCCTGCTCAAGACATTGTGAGACTATTGCTGAGTTATTGTTAAACCAGGGGAAAAAAATTTACATAACATCTGTTAAGGCAGGACTTTTTGCTCCCATTTTTGAGGAACTACGATTACTTTCATGTTTCATTTCCTGAATTCTCTTTACAATACTCAAAAGTGACAACTGTCTCCACGTCAATGTTTCACAATGTGCTTTGCATTAAAGGACCTGGTTATAAATCCATTGCAGGAAAATACAGTTTTATTTCTGAAGCACACAGCTTTAATTACACCAGTGAAATGAAATAAAAATTAAAATTTTGTCTTACTTTTATATTCATACCTCAGAGAGAGTTTAAATTATTTCTACACTATAAAAGGTAGGGAAGGAAAAAAGTACTTCATTGGCACTGAATAAATAGTCTTCTCTGTTCCTTTTCATGAGAAAACAGCAAAGTTCACTTTGGCAAAGGAAAGCTCTTTCAACCTAATGGCAAAATGCTGATAACCTGAAATATCAGTGTCACTACTCTTATTTTAGAAGGTTTCAATTTAAACAGCATATCCTGATTTGCCCTAAATACTTTAATCTCTCAAGGACAAAGCCATAGTGACAATCTCAGTCAGCCTGTTTCTGCAGGTGTCTGAAAAGAAGGTAAACCTATGTCTTGTATGCAACAACACCACCCATGGTTGTTGCGATCCTATACTTTTGTGACCTTTATATCTTTAGACTTTCTCTAGGCATTCAGGCCTTGAAACATACCAGTTATGTATAACTGCAATTGTAGAGTAGGATGAATTTTCTTCTTCCACTGCCACAGCCAAGGTGCATGTTGCTCAGACTGACTTGTAGTCACACTAGGCATAAATAATTTTGACAGTCAGGAGAACACACTAAATTTATGACTTCCACAGATCAGCAATCAACCAGATATGACAGTCTAACCCCAGAAACAGTTTTAAAAAACATTTTTTCTTTTTGATCACCTAGACAAGTTTTGTGACAGGCACTTTTCTGTCTCCCCTTTATATACAGGATCTAACAGTTTCCAGCATAAATAACGTATTTACGTACCTACCTAAAATTTCAACTAAGTTATGCACACTGGGATTAAAAGAAAAATGTACTATTCAAAGGTGTAATTTCCAGAGAAAGCATATAAGGGATATGGCAACTGAGATAAAGAAATTCTAGCAATTCCACTTCTTTCAAACACATGTTGTGAAATGGTACTATACAGAGTTCCAGGTGTTACTGATTATAATCACAAAATCATTAATTTCTGTTTTCTTTTCACAATCAGAAGCTCCACTGATTATTAAATAGGAATAATCAGTTTAATAGGCCATGTTTCCTTTCCCCTCTCTAACTTCATTGGAGCCATTGATACTTCAGATTATTTAATGTAAAACATTTTCCTCACTATTTACATCCTCTTTTTACTCCTTGAATTTATTTTACATCCCTCTTATCCACATAGCACTCTCTATAAATTCTCCTTATCACATGTCACCGTAATTTCTGACCATATCCTTGGCCCAACCAGGATTTCTCCTATTATTGAATACCACTCCTCTTCTGCATATGGCCTGTTCCTTCATTTTCGGAAGGTTGATGCAGTGCGTTCTCATCTAAATTAAGAGATACAACTTTGACAATACTTATTCTCCAAGTTTCAAAATTCTTCTATTCAAATAAACATTCACTGATTTTCTGAAATGGTTCAGGTATGTGCATCAATCAACCCAAGAAACTGTTCCTCCACAACGTACATTGACTAATCACAGTTACACTTCTGCTTTTTGCACTGCAAAAACACAACCACTATTCATTGGAGACTCTTTGGTAACGTCTGATATGCTATATCATCTTTCTGCATGCGTACTTGATTTGCTGCCTGTCACTTTCCACGTTTCAGGTGAAGCAAGCTGTCCACATGCTTTAATTTTTATAATTAAATACATTTAAAAAACCCCTACAAACTGAGTTTTAAAAATCTTTACTATATTTAACAGAGTTCTACTTTTCCCCTATTGAATAGTCTTTAAAATATTCTGCACTCAGTTTGCGTTAAATGTAGCCACATGAAAATTACAGTGCCATGCATACACAAATGTGCATTCATCCAGAATAAGATGTTAAGAAGACGCAATTTTGGTAAACAACTCTCTAGAAAGCTTTGTAAAACATAATTTTTACAGACCATTCACAGGGTACTTGGAAATGACAGAAAATACTGTTTAATGACTAAATACTGACTATACTTTTCAGTGTAAGAAAATTTACATTCTACCAGGCCCGGTAACTGTAGTTGTAGAAAACATCTCTGTTAGGCCCAGAAAAATCAGAGAATGACACAGAAACTGATTTTATATGGATTGAAAAAGATACAAATGATATCTTGGACTTCTTATTATATATGTCATAATATCATAACTTTATTTATACAAATACTATTTAGAGTCATGACTTATGCTTCATGCCTTTCTATCAAAAAGACTATGTCAAATATTTAGGTTGGTCTTTCTTGTAAGGGAATACCAGGTTAATTCTCTGGAATGGGCAATTGTAATTCTTTCTCTAATTCCCCATCCACTTTAATCTTGTACTCCAAGTGTTACTACAGAAGGTCTCAAAAGATACAGAAAGAGAGAGAAGCATTCAGGTATGCTAGGTGTCAAGAAAATTTTACTGGGTTCAGAAGGAAAAATTCTAGCAATCACATCATCACATACATGCACAAAACTGCTTAAATTCTGTTTGTTATTACCTTCATGTTACGAGTCGTCTTTCCATTCCTGTTGATAGGCAATGGATTTTTATCTCTACCTAACCAAGTTAACCCTGATCAGAGAACTCATACAATCTCTAGAAATACAAAAAGAATGCTTCAGCTGTTGACTGATCTGTTGCAGTAAGGAGGCAGCACAGCATACAACTGTATGCTCAGATAGCAACTGCTTATTAAAAATAGCATTCAAGTGACGTTTTAATACACATATTAACACATATTTTAGCATTCTTATATTTTGATTTTCCGTGTAAGTCTAGAAAGCATGTAAGACACAACAAGGCAGTATTGACCGTGTGTACAGGAAGTGATGGAAGTATTTGACATTGAAGAGTATTCAGCTGGAATACTACTTCCACTTGAAAGATGAGATTTTTAACTGTTCTCCCTTGGTACTCATTTTGATTCATAGTATTTCCTCCTGCAGCTGGGAGGATATACTACCGAAAATACTGTATCTGTGTGTGTGTGTGCCTTTTGTGGCTATAGTACAGGACTGAAATTCAAAATTTTGGTCTGTTTTCTACCTCTGAGGTAGTAGCACTTTTAATTTTTATTAGCTTGAACACACCTTGTCTGAAAAGGGTGTTATTATAACTCACAAAGCTATAATTTCCAATTGATCTTTGCAATTGACTACAAAATATTTGTATGTTATTTGGACCAGGCTACAACAAATGTCTTAAAAAAAAAAATATCATCCTTCTTTTTGAAAGAATGAGAACAACTGGCTTCAGTAAAAGCAGGACTGACATCTTGATTTTCTTTCCAGATATTGACAGGGAGTAGCATTTTTGCATCTAGAAACTTCAGCATGACTGGAAGTCAGAGATAAATAAGTAAATAAATATGGACTATCACATAGGAAACTCTTTAGGAAATTGAGCGAGAGTGTGATCTGTACTGATTGCAGATATCTACAAGTATTATCTTCAAAAACCCAGGTATTAAACTAGCATTCATTTAATGCAGAAGCAAAATCACTCATCTTGCTGAATCCCTAAGAAAATATCAGTAAAATAAATAGCATTCCTGTACTGTTATTGCTTTGATGGATGCAGGCTGGTATGAATTTTTCCAAGCCAAAACTAGAAAATAAAATACAAGAATGCTATCACAGACCTTGGCTTTCTGTTAAACATTACAGAATGTTGAAGTGAATACTGCCTTGAGCTAGCTAAGTATTAAAGTATTCTACAGAGATTTAACACACTAATACAATAAAAATCTATTGACAATTACCTCAAACTAATTAAGTATTTAAATATTCTATAGAAATCTAATGCATTACAGACTAAAAATATACTATCTATTTCTATGTGGGAATTAAAGTAAATTTTTGTAAGATTTCTCAAATCAATATTTATACTAATGCACTTGAAAAGATTAAAAAAAAATAGAAGAAGATGATGCAGCAACCAGAGACAGCTTTGTCCTGACCATGACTTGGTTCACTGTTTTATAGTCACTATAAAAATTCAGACATATATACCTATCACCAAAGCAAGATATTTTGCTGGTAGGAATAGAAACTGGGTTAGAAAAGAGGGTACCTCCTGGTTTAATGCAATTATCCTTTTGCCACAAGATGGCACTAAAAGATTAAAAATAGCTGCATTCCTAGGTTCCTATCTGAAACAATGAACAAAATTGTCAGAGAATGTTATACATTTGACTTTCTATTTAGTTAGCAAGCTATGAACATCATTCTGCTTACTTTTACAAACTGCTGAAATATGGAGACTCACCAGAGTTAATGAATATGGAGAAAACACATGTTTTAATAAAGCTTAAGTTTCCTACAAATTGCAATGAACAAGCAATGAACATTTAGAATGATATATTTCCTTTTAGAACACAGGAGTAAGAACATGTGCAAATGTGTGAATAAAAACTAAAGCAGATACAAGACAAAGTAACTAAATCCATCAACAATTCTCAGTCTTCCCTTAAGGAAAAATTATCAAAGGTACACAACTTATGAGCTAAGAATTATTCTTTTATGGCACTTAATTTTACCTCCCAATTGCAATGAAAAAAAGAGTTAATCTCAAATTTAGTGAACTCTTAAAAGAGCTGTGTGGTATAGAAGGTGTGAAATACTGACAAAATTATATTTCTAGCTTATAGGATCTCATTGTCAAATGAAAGCTCTTCTGTTCCCACCACAGAACCTCACCCTTCTCAAAGAATAGTACTGTATGATAGGAACAGGTCAGAGTGTGCTAACTGCGTAAAACCAAAATAAAACTTCAAAGCCTTCTGGGGGATGAAAATTTTCAGAGCATAATTACTTCACTGGCAATTATTTAATGTACTACATTTCATTTATCTGTCAAAATACACCAAAAACATTTGAAAAGTGTTCACAGCCTTCAGCCAGAAAGAAATTAAGCATCTCAGAATATAAACCTACTAATTCACCAGCAAATTTCTTTAAGTCACTACAACTGTTTCCTTTAAAGAGAAAAGGCCCCGAGCAATGTCAAGGTTATAAAAGAACTATATTTGTGTCAGCATTATCCAGATCTTCATTGCCAGTGTTTCTGATTGCACAGAAACATACTAAGTTATCTTCAAGCATTTTGTTCTGCACTTCATTTTAGCTCATATATTTAAAAGCGCTAATGGATTACCCTTGACAAGTCAGTGCTTGATTGCGCATTAGAATCATTGAGATGAATTCTGTTTACTGGAATAGAACTGAATTTAATTATTTAAAAATTCTTTTCAGGTTCGGATCCATCATGCCATTATGACACCACATAATGTCATGAATTTTTTCAGGCTACTGTCCCAATAACCAATTGTCCACTTTTAATCCACTATAATGATAATAAAATGTCTTCTAAACTAGCCCAGAAATTCTTTTTTTTTTTAGTGCTGAGGTATCAAGATTTTACTTGTGTACCCTTTTTTGAAAAGACGGATTTTAATATTCTAGAGCAAGAAATGGACTCTAACTGGCATACCCACAGTCACATCACTAAAATTACATGATAGTCATGTATAACTGTGAAACGAGACTGTCTGTGTGCTTTTCCAGAGATTGAGCTGGAACCATTTAACTAGCAGCTGTGGGACTGATCCACCTAAGGCTGCTTTAATTCCATTAGACCTGGCTTTCACAGATGGTCCAAATGGCAAAACACCTCCAACCCTACGTACACATGCACTTACTAGTTGGATTTTGATGGCTGCAGCCATGGAGGAAGGAAAAGGTGGGTATTTTCTCTCCTGAATATAATTAAACCAAAATTTAGCAAGAAGGCGTTGCTGTGCTAACGCAGGCTTTTGGTCCTGTGGTTTACAAAGTTGAACTGCTTTGAGCTTAACCATTTGTGTTCAACTAAGAGGTATTATTATAAATGGAAACCTGAAAGACACATTTGTAAATGGCTATTTGTAAGTTCTGTTGTAAAACACTAGTATAACAAGGATAATTTAAACCCTTGGATGTATTTAATTGTAATTACAGTGTTACTTTCTTTTTTAAAAAAATTTGCATTTCAGAACTTAAATAACTGATTTCTCTTTCAATGTCACAAACTTCTAGGCGCCCAATTTAGAACAGCTCAAGCTCAGTGACCTTTCTAATTCACATTGCAGATTTCAAAATTCTTTTCGGACATTTATGCTTATGAAAACTTTTACACTATATTTTAGCTAATCTTTCTTTTCTAATTCTTATTACCCTGACCTTAAATAAAAAGCAAGAGGAAACCAAGCAACAAGTTGGATATATTTGCTAATAGCACATGTGTTTCAGAGTGGGTTCAGATACCTTGCCAGTCAAGTATAAAAAGCAGAAATTATAGAATCGTAGAATGGTTTTGGTTTAAAGGCCTAAAAGACCATCTAGTTCCAACTGCCTATCATGGGAAGAGACACCTTCCACTAGATCAGGTTGATAGCTTTGCCTCAGTTTTCCATTCCGTACATATATTTCATATACATATTTAAATTTTAGAAATAAGATCAGTTTCTTATCATCAGAATGATTAACGACTGCCTAAATAATATAAATGAACTTAAAAGTAATACATTTCCACCTTAAATAACATTTTCTAAAATTAGTCAGTCAAATCAGGGCCCTAGTTCATTTGAAACCACTTAAGAGAAATTTGAAGGAATAGCATAAGCAAAGCAAAAAATATATACTTTATGAAGAATACTGTTAGGGAGGAAAATCCAACTGTCTGTATTTGTACATCTGCCATTCAGATGTAACTACCAGGAAAAAAACAGATCTAGTAACACATAATACCTATGCTTTTAAGATCTTAGGCACAAACTGTCAATAAAATGCCCCCAAGTATTAAGTCAAGGAGAGAACCAAATGTATTTAATACACCTAGGGCTCAGTTCACTCATTTCAATCAAGATTTCAGCTTCAGTGATATCTTACCATACTTTTACTCAAGGGAAAGAACACATCTCAGCACACTAATGACAGAAGTAAACTCTGTCCAACAGAGAGAAAGAATCATACTTCCCTAGGATGGTACTCAGGACAGTGTTCTGTGTCCTGCTCTTTTAAGGACACTACAGATTCCTGCCAAAAGCTTGTGGAAACTACTCCAATGGGAAGCAGAATAGGAGAAAAAAATACTATTTAAAACTCAGCCTTGGGAAATGGGAAGCAGCAGGGAACTGGGTTGTATGTGTGCTTAAGCAGATCTCAAACTGTCTTTCATGTCATAATGTTGTCTTGCCTCCCAAGTTTTAGAAAGGAAAACTTTTTTTTTTTCATATAGCTGAAAAAAGACTGGGTATATCCAGTAACTCATTCATGAACTGATCTCATTATTACTTACCATGACATGGTGACATGTCATTATGACATTACTTACCATTTAATAAAGGACTATTTTGATTAAAGACTGCTGATAAAAGGGTTGACTGCTCTTGATCACTGCTGAAACTCCCCTGACAGAAATTTTATAGATTCTGATGTTCATAGATCTTGATGGGGGGGGGGGGGAGCTTTTTGTTGTTTTGTTTTTTTGATGTTTTTCATTGTTGCCTTAAATCATGTGCTTTTAACTGTAATCTATTACTAGATGAGCCAAGGGTTGGTTACCATTATTAATTAGTCTTGGTCTGATTTTTAGCAGAAAGTGATGAGGGCAGGCTAGTACCTCTACATAGCTTTCTTTTCAGGATAAAGATAATAATGAAAGAAAAAAAGAAAAAAAAAAAAAAAAGAAAGAATATAAGATTCCACAGTACCGACATGTAAAAATCATAGAATCATAGAATGTTTTTTGGTTGGAAGGGACCTTAAAGCTCATCTAGTTCTAATCACCATGCCATGTTAGACCAGGCTGCTCAAAGCCCCAGCCAACCTGGCATTGAAACTTCCCAGGGATGGGACAGCCACAACTTCTCTGTGAAACCTGTTCCAGTGCCTCACATAAAGAACTGTTTTTTCATGTCTAATGTAAACCTGCCTTCTTTCACTTTAAAACCATTCCCCCTTGTCCTTGTAAAAAGTCCCTCTCCAGCATTCTTGCAGGCCGTTTTTAGGTATTGGAAGACTATTATAAAGTCTCTCTTGAGACTTTTCCAGGTTGAACAAGCCCAACTATCCCAGCGTGTCTTCATAGGAGATGCTCTAGCCCTCCACTCCCTACTAAATGAAAAAAACCCACCAAAATCAGAAGTCTTCTATACTGACAATGAAAATATGAATTACAGCAAGATGCAATTTTTTTGGTGAAAGGTTACTTGTGTAATTTGTTATTAAACATTATTCTTACAGGTAGAAAGAAAATAAAAGCTGAAATATTGTCAGCCTCATGCTTCAAAATGGTTTAGGATTTTTTTATTTTAAAAACATTCGGATGTGAACGAGGGGTTTGCGCTTTGTGTTTTGTTTTGGTTTTGTTTTGGGGTTTTTATTTATTTTTTCTATTTTGGGGTGTATTTTTCTGCAATTATTTCTGATAGTTGTACTGAATATCCAAGTCATCTTCTGAGTATCCTGAACATTAAAAAAACAAACAAAGCCATCCCAAAACCCATATTAAGAATTAAATGTTGCTCAACTAATTAGCAAATGTACACTTCTAGTGAACTTATTAAAATTTTCAGTGCAATTAATGACATTTAAGCCTACATTTGACTAATTCTTGGTTGACACACAGATAAAATATATGTCTTCAAGGAATCCTAAGTATCATGAAACAGAGATGAACCCATATAGAAACTTTTAGATTCACACCCTGTCTGATATGTTTAGGCTCAGATATTTCTCTAATAAAGAATGAAACATGAAAACATGATTGTAAGTGCATGCATTTTCAAAAAATAGAGAAAACCATCTGAAGAATGGAAGAAGCCCTTTTTATTTCAAATTTAATACAGTAATATCATCCTCAGCCTTCAAGCAAGACTAAAAGAAGGTTAGGTACACATTTCTCCACTTGCTTTCTCTACCAAAACCATAGAAAGATATACGGAGAAAATATGACAGTACAGTCCCAATTCATAATTGAAGCCCATATGCCTCCCAAAGTCATATCTGACACCATTTTAAGGTCTAGTGAAGGACAGTATCGTTAAAAGAACATTATGAGAATGATAACTGTATTAAGAAGAAAAAATATTGCACCTAATAAACCATGCAACAGAGTCAAGGAAATTTCAATGTCATGAGATAGGAAGTGGTATCTTGTTTCTTCCCAGCTCTCACAACCTATTTTCAAAAGAGAGTCCAGATCCCTTTTTAGGAGACTTCACCTGTGGTAGCAGTATCATTATGAAAACTGATACAGAGTTACAGGAGCCTTGGACCTAAACATGCCACTGCACCAGGACAGGGGACAGAGGCAGGGGTGCTAACACTATGAACACAGAAACATTACTGATATTGATCAAGTCTTTTATCTTGAACATTATGTGCACTTATGGTTCCAATTCCACTCACTATACAAAAGGCATGGGGAAAATGGCAGGTGACTATTTGTGAGAAAAGGGAATTTATGCATTTATGGGATACTTTTTCTTAGAAATCTTAGAAGCAGGATAAACTTGACATACTTCCTCTGTTGTGAGCGTTACCTCAAATAATTAATTACAAATACTCTAAGTTCCTACCAGTTTTCTTACCTTCATTTACAAACTCAAAGATTTTGTGCATGTATTTTGTCTTATGTGTAAAATATGAAACATTTTCAAGAAATTTTACATACAAAACTCTCTTGATAATAGTGGAAGTAAAAATCAGATGTGGACCTGTGATACTCAGAGGAACCAGTGACAGCATGTATAGCAACTAAGTTTCCTAGACACAGACAAATCACTGCTTTATTTGTGCTTACTATTAGGATAATAACAATTAATAAGATAATCTTTTCATTCATTTAACAGGTGTAAATATCATGTGAACAACTAAAGCGTGGTAGATGCAAACACATGGTAACAGTTCAGTCACACATTTTTATGATAATTTTGAGAAAAAAAATTAACAGTCCCATTGGGCACTATATTTTGAGCCTCAATTATAGAACTGAAAATTACATTAGTATCTATTCTTTATGTCTTAAAAAAATGGATATTATAACATTCCAGAGTTCAAGAGGATTGTATTCTTTTTTAAGGATCATGATATGACTTGGGTAAGGGATGGTACATCATGTTCTTTATGCTGTAATACAAAGCACTGAATACAATACATCCAATCTGTAATGTGGCAGGTGATGGAGTACTAACAGAAAAATCATAAACCGTACATATATGTCTCACATATTATGCACTTCTTCATAATATTTCTTTTTATTATTTTCTGTAAAACACAGAAGAACACAGTTCAAGGTTTTGAGGAACAGAATTCTGGAAATACCTATTTTCAATCCATTTTTTGAATTGTCATCTTTGAAGAAACAAACATACACATGCTCTCTTCTTTACATGATGTCTTACTGTTTGAAATATGACTCAAAGTTCACTCTGAGTTACAATTCATAGATACCATAGTGAAGTCACAAATAAACAAAAAAAAAACATTATGTGAAGAATGATGTGCATGTAGGAACAATATTAAACAGGACACCTGTCATGTTGCTTTTCATTATACCCCGTTACCTTCCCAGGTCTTTGTATTCCCCTGATGCAGACAGTTGATACAGAGATAACACTTCACACTTCCAACTGGCAGACTTCAGTTTATATCCCTGATCAGATGCCCTGTGATAGTACAAGCTGGGGAGTACCTCTGAGGTATTGCTAGAGCTTTATCCCTCCTGTTGGACAAGCTTCTTTATCAAAAAAGTGATAGATGTCATCTATTCTATATAAGAAAATGCAAGAAATAGTAGTGGGAGCTTAAAGAAAAAGTGCAGTAATAAAAAGTTGATATAAATTAAAGGAGTAATTGTATTCTGCTTGCTAGAATGCAATCCCTGTACATGACAAAGGTTTTCCCTGTTTTGCCCCTACTGCACACATGCACTTGAAGTAACTGGCTCTGACATTTAGTAATCAGGAAGACTGCAAGTACAATGACATACATATAGAGCTCCAAATGGCAGATTTTTTTCAGATCCTCCACATACTAACAATTAGACTGATAAACCAGTAAACAACCTATAAGCTCAACAGCTTTTTACTTGGATAGTGTTCTGGCTTTCCACTAGATGAAAACAGAACAAAGGTAAAACCAGTGCTCAGACTACTTGTTTCATTTTTTTTTCCTGCGTGTAGTAATACAGCCTGATAACTCTAACGCACTCAGCTCCCAGAGATGAGGATTATTTTCTATTGCTCTGTTGCAGAGCTGCTAACCAACAGAAACAGCCAAGTTAGGGAAGTTACCGTGTCAAAGATTCAAAGCTGAAGAGCTGTAAATTTAGGGAGGAGAAAGGATGCAACATTCAACATAGGAGTTCCTCTAGGCCTGAAGAGAGATTTAAGGAACATTTAGTTCAAGCCAGAATCCAGAAAAGCATTATTTCTTCACTGTTTCTTGCTTTCAAGTTTTTCCAGAACTTGAATGGCACAGGAGGTATGATTTGGCACTGTGTTTTTTGTTTGTTTGCTGTTGTTTGGATTGTGATGTTGTTGTTGTTGTTCTGCTGTTTAATTTTTGGCGTAGGTTTGTTTTTTTTTTTTTTTCTGTGGTGGCGGTACTTTGTTTTGTTTACAGTTTTTGGTTTGTCTTCAAAAAGCAGGTGTTTGAGGGTACAGCAGGATGGGCAGCATGCATGCTGTCAACAAAGGGTTTAGTGAACTGTACCTTTAGTCTGTATGAGCTTTTATTGATAGTTGCAACTATTCAAAGTAATTGAGAATGTGCTATGGTATGGCATCCTTATGTACAGTGAAGTCACCCTTCATAGTGGTTTACTTTGGCATATTTAAACTGCTTATAAGAAAGGAATTTTTATTTCTGAGGTTCAATTTTCCTCTTTTATAATAAATGATACACCAATTAGTTTGTTATAAAAAAGCCCATAGCCATTATAAGAATAATACAGAATGTATTTTTATGTGGTTCAATTAGGGCACTCACAAAATGCTTTTTAAGCTCTTATATACTATCCAAATTATAATAAGTGCTTTCCTTCCATTTCTGTCTATCACGCAATATGAAAGAATTAACTGTACAAAAGATTTTTTCATGTCTATGAACAATGACGTACTGTGAAGTCCAATTACGACTGGTTTCAAGTGATAATAATGACTTAATTAAAAATAATATTATGATAAGTCAGAAACTTCACCCCATTGCTACCATTCAACAGTATTTCAACCTGAATTTGACCCCTTGCACTAGTGCAACCTAGTGGTGTGATAAGGTATAAAATCACTTCCCTCTGCACTCTGGCTGTAGATATGGTTAACAGCCATAGAAACTAAGTCACCTGCACAGAATTATCCAGATGAGACAGGTTCTCTTTCACTCACTTTTTTCTTGAGAAATCACGTTAAGGAAATTACTTTCTCAGAATCAGATGTAGACACTATTTTCAAGTTAATCTTTTCTGCCTTTTACATTTAATTATTTAAGAATGAAAATGTAACATATTACATAGCTAAAATTTGTATACAAATGTACATGTAAGATGTGTATCTCAATATATCTCTACATTTAGTTAATGATGAGTTCATTTGCTTCTACATATAACACTATTTTTATGCATTTTTCAACTACAGCTAGGCACAGAAAGGCACAGTAACCACAATGCCTACTGTGAGCACATTTCAGTTTTTCACCAGTTTCTTCACAGATCCTGTGTTTATTGAGAACATGCAAGTACAAAGTTTCAGTATATCTACGTTCTTTAATGCAAAGCAACAAGAGAATTTATGAATGTGTAAGGTCTTACATACAGTCCCTTTCAGATATATTATTCTATTTACTTTTCCATAAACTGTCACAAAACATTATAAATATAAATTCAAGTTAAAATATCGGTATTATAATCATTCTTCAAACACTAGAAAGTTCCTGTTTAAGTGTACAGAATCATCTTGACACCACATGAAGGAAACACAGAAATAAAGCTAAACTAAAATTAACCGAAACTGCTACAGCAATGACCTCTTCATTCATACTTTTATTTAACTAAGTATTTAGAAATATGAGAAGATTCCCTCAGACACAAACTAGATTACCAGTTCATAATGTAAGAAGTACTCTTCTCTTGATGCAACCCCATACTGACTCCAAAAAAGCTGTTTTTCAACTTTTGAAAAAGATAGCTTGTCATTTCAACTTGCCTTTCCCAGTTCTTTTAAGTTCATTCTCTCTTCTTCTCCTCTAAAACAGCAGCCTACCATTACATTCAAAAAGTAACCAATTAACATAAAAGTTTGAGTAACTGGAAAATCAATAAATGCTTGCATCAGACTCATAATGTTCCCAGTAAATGGCAGGTTTTAAAAGGATTTAGAGATTCAGGAGAATGTTCCTCTCTTCCACTCTGTGCTTTCCCCCTCCAGTAATATCACCATGTAAATGTAAAGCCTACTAGCTTAAAAAAAAAACCCAACCACAAAAAACCTCATAATTTTTTCCAAGCCTGCTTCATTACACTGTGCACACATTCACACTCATATATGCACATGCATACACAACAAGTTGTATAATTCAAAAAATACCTTAAAAGCAATGGGTGTGCAGTTGGAGTAATACAGAGGCTTTTACTAAAATGAAAGATGAAGATTACAGGCAACAGCTCCATTTGTGTGTAAGCAACAGAGATGATAGGTCAGTTTTAAAATGCTGGTTGCTATTTGTCACTGATTGCACGTGCAGATACATTCTCTTAAACTGAAGGACTGTTAGATTTTTACGGCTGCAACTAGTATCATGTACAGTATTAGCCGATTGCAAATTTCAAATGCACCTGACAATGCCATCAATAGTAGTTGGGAACACGGATTTAGCCTTGCATTGTGCTGCATTAATTTAATAGCACATCAAATATGGATTTTATTGCAGCAGTGACAATGTTCACACTGGTGCAGATTAAATTTTTCCTCCTTCACATTTTCCCTTCCCTCCCCCACCCCCTTTTACTGAAATCTCAAACCTGGCACTATTTTTCCCATTTGTGTATATATAGCTATGTCCAGATATTTGAAATATCGCCTGTATGCACCCTGCAATGCCTCTCCACAGGGATTTCCTTCGTATGAAGCATTTGCCCTGAGCGTATATAATTATTCTGAAATTCAATTCAGGGCAGAACAAATAGCAGTGAAAGCTGTAACAGACTTGCACAGGTATACAGAAAGTGAGGTCACATATGTGCATGCTTCATGCTATGTTCATAACAGACTATGAAACATTGTGGGTTTTTTCAATCCTAGTGGTATTGTTCCCCCCATACTGAATTTGCAAGAACTGAATACAGATGGGAACTGCTGCTCAAAAGCTAGCTTATGTACTAGGACGAAAAAAAAAATTAAAAATACATATATATATATACATATACAAATGCTTAGTGTTTCGATCTTGAATAAATATGATACCTGTTTACTTGAAGAGACAATACATAGCAATTACTTCCTATCCCTTGCCTCATTACTCCCAAAGCATTTTCATAAAATGTAGAAAGTTGTATATAGCAACACAATTCTATGCTTTGGATTATGCACCATACTGTTCATGCTATAATAACAGCAGCAACTACAAAGAGCTTAAGAAAATCAAATTAAGGTAGGTTCCTACCTTTTATTCTGCTTCTGAGAAAGTGAAGTAGTATCCACTGGAACCAAGCTGAAAAACGAGCTATCAGGGTCCTTTTTTTTGGCTTGTTTTTTTTTTTCCAGTTATTTCCTAAGTCTCATCCTACTTGGATCTAACTCAGGCTTTTTTTTCCCAGCATCACATAACTCTGGACAGCGGGAACCAAAGCTAAGAGGGAGCTCTCCCCCTGACAGGCTTTCATTCGGAGCTCCTGATTAGGAAGGAAAAAAGGCACACCACCACCATCACCACCACCACACACACGCAGCATGCCCAGACACGCAAACTCGCACACATACACACACTCTCCCTCCGAGTACGAGAGCGGGAGAGCGAACACACGCTGCTGATGGAACCGCCGCACTTACCCTGGGAAGGCTGGAGACTAGGGAAGTGCAGGCTTTTCCAAGCACACAGTGATTTGCAAGTGAATGCGGTGGGAGGGTACAGCAAACGGAGGGTTTTTTGTTAAAGCCTGCCGTCCTCCCTTCGCTGGCAGAATGGTTCTGTGATTTTGAAGTCTTAGGCAATCAGCCTCATCTGCTTAGAATGTCGTAATAGTAAATACTGAAAACACCATCACTTTTTTGTGGTGTGCTTTTCTTAATCAAATACAAGCAATTTCCTATACTAACAGTGATCTCACAGCAGTGTTCATGTAATTTATATATATTAAAAAAATATCAGCATGGTGCCAAGTTAAATTGCAACCTCATACTGCTCAGATGAAACAACTGAGTAGTTATTTTCTTCACTGAACTACCTATGCTGTTAGATCACATATTTCCTCTTGCCAGTTTCATGACTAATATAAAACAAGACAGGTTCATATATTAGGTATTCAATTTCCAGAGGTTATCTGAAAAAAACAGTCAGCGTTAGTAATCCCTCATTAATAATTTTTTCCCCAGTTGATACTTGTGATGCCCATTTTTATTTTATTTCAGTTGCTGTATTTGTACTTAGCATTTTGCAAAGTGTTTCTTTTCATCAAGTTAATCTGTGTTGGTTTCATGTTTCTAATACAGAAAATTGGACTTAGCACAATCTTTCTTGGATCATATCAAGTCCAGTCCTTTCATTGTGATACTGTAGAGGGTTATGTGTATATTAGTTACGAGAGATTTAACAAAGTCACGTAAGATTAAACCAATGGATGTCAGTATTGCTCTATCTAAAAAGCATCATAAGGGGCTTTCTCTGGTTGTAAAAAAGTCTTCCAAAAAAAACAAAAAGAAAGTTAAATTTTCTTAAAACAGGATCTGAAAAATGTATTTGAGAGTCAGAAAGAAACTAACAATGAAAAAGATTTTGTTATTAGAAAATCTAACACAGAAATAGATAGATAACTGGCTGTTATTTGGCTTGTTTTCAGCTGTGAACTATAAGTGAAAAAGACAATTAAAAAAGAAAGGCAAGAACCTTATAATGCCTGGTATGACTTCCTAATGTAACCAACTGCTGTCATGCTGCCATTTCCCTAGATCTGTAACCATCAGTAGGAACAGAAATGACCACCACCTAAGTACAACCTTTTGGCAGATGAGCAAGTCAGCATTTAAGCAACATACTGTACCAGCACGTGAACACACCATCTGGAGATAGAAGCAAAGCAGCAAAATGCCAGAGGGTGTGGGGAATGTCTTTTTACTACTGTATATGAAATGATTTGGAGTTAAAAAATTCATCTACCGTGATAGATTTTTACGATTTTTACTCTTTCAAGGAAAGACAATGAAGTTCATTAGCTTTAGCTGTCCTTGGGCATGTATGTAATGCATAGCACATCTGTTGGAAAAAAAAAACCCTAAACTTCCACTGCTTTCCTTCTCCATTTCCCATTGTCATATTGATGTAAAAAATTAGAATTACCATGTGTCTGTCTGCTCCTGGTTTTCAGAGACTTTCATTCCCAGTGCTTTCCCAGGAAAGGGGGAGACTGCAAAACCTAACTCAAGCTTCCTAATCTCTGCTACCATTTGACGTAACACTGCGTAAAGACACATTCACAGTTCCCAGTGATCCACGTGGATCTGACAATTTTGAGACATCTGCACTGTCTTCCAAGTTTATCCATTTATTTATGCAAAACCGAAAGAATAAAATTCACTTATTTTGGGCAAATCATTTCACATTGAGCTAAAGGTAAAGATCATGGAACTTTCTTTTCTGGCTGTACCAGCTGTGCTTCTGCCTCTTAAAATATTAGATCTAGACTTGGGCTCAATAGCAGAAATGCAAAGATTGTCTTAGAGTAGAAGTTGCACTTTCAATATGGTGATACACAAATTAAATTATAATGAGAGGAGACACAAATATGTGAAAATGTATATACATGGCTGGCAAGTAGCTCTTTGAAGCTGGACTGCTTTTTGATGATGAACAAAATATTGAGTGTTGAAAATTAAGGTTAAAACTTCAGTTCTTTTTAACATTGTCTTCTGTTATTTAAGTTGCACCCATGAAGTGGGAAATAATTTATGTATGTATACAGAAGTCTATTCTACATATGCGCATGCACATATACACACCTAAGCCAAATTCTCCAGTGAAAAAAAAACAGCTAGTGGAATTATTCAGGAACAAGAAGTTCAAAGTAACTTAATGTGTGCGTACCCATTTTCTGCAGAGTATTTTGGCATATTTCATTTAGGTTTTTATTCAGTTAGAATGAATCAGTCTTATTCTATAGATACATTAATTTATTCAGGCATAGTTACTGCAAGTCAGACTTGCATCTTTAAATTGGACCAACTCTGGGAGTTAAGGTTTAACTCTAGAAAAGTCGTACTTTGTCAATAAATCCTGTTCCTGTTGATCTGGTCAACTATTTAAAAAACAGTATTTGTTTATACTGATAGCATATGAGTATCTAAGGAAAAATAGCTATACAGCCATGTACTTATTTATATACATGACAGTAACTTTAAAACAAGGTGGTATCATAACCTGTTTTTAACATTGTCTAATACTTATTAGAAGACTCCTTTTATGGTTGCTTATAAATTTACCAAACAAATTATTTAGGATTGAATTTTCTATGCTGATGATCTGCCTCAGGCAGAAATAATATCAAAACATTTCAGCCAAAATGATACCGAGATTTCAGAGAATAAGGAAAAAGTATAGGGCTGGAATATTCTCACAGGTTTAAAACAGCCTTCATTCTTTGAAGGCAGAATGTGAAACTCCACAGGGTACAGCTGGCCTTTGTGTCACAGAAGCTTACCAACGGGGACAGATTAGGCCAAGGAGCATTAAAATAAAGGAAGAATGGTAGGAGCAGGAGGAGAGGAGGCTGGCTTGGTCAGCAAAGAAAAAGAAAACAACCTATTTCGATAAAGAAGAAAGAAGAAAACAGTGGCAGAACAGGGGTAAAGACATAAATTCAAGGAGACTGAGCAAGGAAACCTGGGACGGGAAAAAAAAAAACCAACACAAAAATAATTGAAAAAGGAAGCACCAAGATAAACACTCAGAGTTACATGCCCTACCTGGGAGTGTGGGATTGCTTTTTGCCATCTCTGTCTTCAAGGTAGGCAGCTTTATCCTCTAAAATGATAGGTCTAGTATGACACCTACTCATACTACAGTGGAGGTGCTTTCCTTGCTTTCATTTCTGGTTGCAAATTTGGCAGAGATCCTGGAAGCCAAGAGTTGAATTTGCAGGAAGACGATGAAGTGTAAGAAGGATGAGAAAGAAAAAATACAGAATTAGATCCCATTTTCCTAAACATCAGGATCGGCAAATGTCTGTTAAACCCACTGAAATTCTGCCCACTCACTGTTGGCCCACATGGAGGAAGAGAGCACATTAGTTCTTTTATGCGCTTATGAAATAGAGATCAATGTGGTGTTTTTAAAAACTGCAAAACAAGGAATGGTCTGTATGGAACCTGATGGTCCCATTTCTCTTAGTTTTATTCCATGTTAGATATATTTTTAACCTGTATGAAATTGTACATCAAAACCTAACAATAAAACCCAAGTACTCCAAAATTAACAAAGGCCATCTATGCATGATAGAACCCACAGGAAATATTATAGTGCATGAATGAAAAAAAGCCAATTTGTCAAACACATCTTATAATTACTTTCCATCTCCCTTCATAGAATCACAGAAGTACACTTCCTCATTGCACAAGATGGACTGGTCTATGGATAAGACACAGCACGGCAACAGTTGTCTAGAAATTATTGTCTTTCATAGCCTAGAAGCCAGAAAATTTGTAGTGAATGAAGCTGAATGGAGGGGAAAACATAAGTTTTCACAATGAAAACATTCTCCCTTGGACTGGGCCTTATCTAATTCTCTGCCACTTATGCCTATATGATGTAGAGTATGTCACTTGAACTGTGTTTATCTCATGGGTGTTTTCCTGTTATAACCTATTATTTTCAAGTTTCAAACTGAAGAGCCAGGTCTGATATAAAGAGATGCTGAACACTCACATTTTCAGCACATACTGTGCTATAATAACAGAATAAAAATTGTAAAAATGAAGTCTGGTGCTCTGTGTCTTGTCAGTAAGTCAGCTTATACTTTTTACCATGGTCTCTCTTTATGTCTCAAATTCTATTTTGTGGTAAAAATTGTGGCCGCATGTAAGACACTTACTGAGAGGATAAGCTTATGTTTGGAAAACATTCAGCTATTATAATATTAATCACTACAAAAGTCATGAAGAAAGTTATAAAAAAGCAGGGTTTGAAAATTGTAGGAGGATTAGCCAATAATGCCAGAGGGTCATGCTGCCATCCAGAGGAACCTCAGCAGGCTGAAGAAATGAGCTGGCAGGAACCTCATGAAGGACCAGGTGAAGTGCAAAGTTCTGAACTTCACAATCCTGAACTGTTCACTGAACAGTCCCAGATACTAGTATATGCTCTGGCTGACTAGCTGGAAAGCAGCTTGGTGGAAAAGACACTGGTGGTTCTATTAGCCACCAAGATGAACTAGGTGCCAGCTAGGTGCCTTTATTGCAAAGAAGGCTACCTGCTGCATTAGGCAAAGTATTGCCAGCAAGTCAAGGGAGGGGATCCTCCCCCTCTACTCAACACTGGTTGGGCCACTCCTGAAGTGCTGTGTCCAGTGCTGGACACCCCAGTGCAAGAGAGGCATGGGGCATACTGGATGAACTCCAGAGAAGGTCCTTAAGCATGATTTAAGGACTGGAGCACCTCACATAGGATGAAAGGCTGAGAGGGCTGTAACTTTTTACCCTAGAGGAGAGAAGGCTCAGGGGGGATCTTACCAATATTTACAAAACCTGAAGGAAGGGTGCAAAGGGGATGCAGCCAGATTCTTTTCAGTTTTCAAGTGACAGGACCAGAGGCACAAACTGAATGCAGGAAATTCTCTCTGAAAATCAGGGGGCACTTTTGTCCTGTGAGGGTGACTCAACACTAGCATAGTTTGCCCAGAGAGTTTGTGGAGCCTCCATCATTAGAGATCTTCAGAAACTGTCTAGGCATGGTTCTGGTCAACTGGATCTAGGTGGGCCTGCTGGGGTAGGGGTGGATTGGACATGATGACCTACAGAGGTCTCTTACAACCACAACCATTCTGTGGGACCTTAGAGACAAAAATACAGCAGATCCCACACAGATGGATTTTTTTTTCAAAAAAAGGCATGAAGGAGAGACAACACAACATGAAAAGGTCACTAAGTGAAAACAAACACACAAATAAACCCAACAACAAAAAAACACAACCAAGCAAACGGGGAAAGTGTAATGATAAATAGTAAAGAGAGGTGGTGGTAACATGGGAGAAGGGGATCCCATGCCAAACAGCCTAGGTGCTGTAGAGGAATACATAGGTAGTACTAGGAGCAAAAGACTGTTTTGGAAGGAAGGACAAGAAAATACTTCACAGTACATACATTAATAAAAAAAATTTCAACCGAGCACTGCCCAGTCTAAAAATGCTAATCTTTAAAAAGTAACATCATCACTCCTTTCCATTCATAGTAGCTGCAGCTTCAGCTTCATCACTTCCTGTAACTCTCCATGCAATCACAGCAATGCTTTGTAGTGCCCTGACTGCTGTTCTAGATCATAGAATCACAGAATAGTTAGGGTTGGAAAGAACCTGAAGATCATCTAGTTCCAAATCTCCTGCCTTTGATCTATTATAATGGAAAAATCCCAAGGAAGTTGTTTGAGTTCGTTGATTTTCTAGCAGTTCTTTTTAAACTAAACACATACATTTTTCCAGCTATTGAAAGCCATAATCATGCAGCTGCCTCTGAAGAATCAACTACCCATTCTTTCGTTCATTGCAGTTATTCCAGAGTGCACACATCCTGCTATCTGCTAAACTTCTTTTGTTTTTATAAATCATGTGCCCTCCTATTCCTGTGTATGTATCAATGTTCAAAATTCCTGTATCAGTGTTCAAATATTCTGATGCTACAAATTAATTACAGAATAGTAAACTAAAAAATTTACAGTTACCTAGAAAATATCCATAAACATGGTATAAATGAAATGCAATTGGTACAAAAGGCTAAACACGCAAAAGATGAAATTACTAAGAAAGATATCAATAAAAAATCTATATGGTATACAAGCTTGTCTATAGTTTAATAGTTATTGAAAAAGAATTAACCATAAAAACAAATCTTTATGGATTATTGGTAGCATTCTTCAAGTAACCTATCATCGTTTTAGCAGCATGAACAGAGAAGATCCTTTTTGGAAATAATGATAGATTAATACAACCAAACAGAATCCTTTAGATAGCGCAGGTACCCTCTGATTTGGATAAAAAATACTATTTCTACACAATGCTACAAAAATAAATATAACAAAGTATCTTTACTTGACTTCAGTAAAAATATTCTGTGTATTTCCCCTTTTCAGATCAGTCAGTTGCTATTTTTTTCCTTAACACTGGCTTAAACATTGATAAAGTTCACTTGCAGATGTAAGTTATTACACTGTGTAAATAAAAGACTGGTATGCAAGATGTCTTCAGTAATAGTAATGTGAATGTTACCAGATCTCTCTTTCACTCGGTCTTTTCATTTCTTAGTTTTCATTCAGTGACAACTTCACCAAAAACGTTGAAAACAACTCAAACAACTTGTGGTGTGATTCCCATCTAACATTAATATGTTTCTTTACATTCACAAGTAAATAGTATTTTTATACACTGAGATTATTTAGATGTTTTCTTTAGCTAATTTTGCTATTGTATACCAATGCTGCAGGTTATTCAGGAGGTTTAGTGCCATCCCATCAACACTTAAAATAAGAATATGCATGGGGATCGGTCTCTTCTCTCAAGTAACAAGTGGTAGGACAAGAATTAATGGCCTCAAGATGTGCCAGGGAAGGAAGGTTTAGGTTGAATATTAGGAAACATTTCTTCACCAAAAGAGTAGTCAGGCATTGGAACAGGCTGCCCAGGGAAGTGGTGGAATCACTTTCCCCAGAAGTGTTCAAAAAAAGTATGGATGAGGCCCTCAGTGACTTGGTTAGTGGTGCTCTTGACAGTCTTGGGTTAATGGTTGGACTTGATGATCTAAAAGGTCTTTTCCAACCTAATTGATTCTATGATTCTGTGTACATGAAATTGCAACTAAATGAACAAATACACAAGAAATCCCTCTTCCCTTGGTAACTTATCCGTAAGAACACAGAATAAATGCATCGGGTTTGTATTTGGCAAATGAGATGGTGATATGTTAAGAAGAGCTAAACTGCTAAACAGCTTTAGATCAACTGCTCACGCTTGAAAGAAACGATATTTCTGCAGGGAACAAAATCAAATTAAGCATAATTTTACAGTTTAAATAAAACCAGGAATTACATTTGTAGGTAAAAGCAGACAGTAAAGCACAACCCAGCTCAGAAAAAAAAGACAAGAGTACAAAAAAGTGCTACATTTCAACATGTGTGTAATGTTGCAGCTATATCACATTTGGATTCAGAGAAAATTAGGGCCATTTTAAGCTCCTTATTCATTGAAGTGTTCATATGCATTTAGCAAGATGCACAGTGACTATTTTTTTTAGCTTTAACAGATTATGAAAAGTGCTGCTTTTGTGCAATCTTCTTATTGATCAAGAGGTACACATTAAAGTTAGAGTAGTAGAAGAGAAGTGAAATAATGACAGGACTTGTTCTTTCTTATGCTGTCCCTAATATATATCAAGCTTCCAATATGTAAAGCAGTACACTTGATTATTTTTTTCTTTTTTTCCCAAAGAACCTCTCTCACATTAACAGGGCACAAGACAGATGAAGAAAAAATAAAACAACGACAAAAACAATCCCCCCCATCCTTAGTTCTGTTTGAGCAGATCTTAAATGATTTGCAGCTACCGTGCCTAGCTGCAACCAGCCAGTCTGGAAGTTCTGTTAATAGTCTTTTCTCTTCTTTCTAAGTTTTTACACATAAATTGTCCAAATAGAAATCAGCCTTGTGCTTGTGTTCTACCTTTAATTTGAAACACCTCCTTAGTAGATCTTACACTAAGGACTGGATGAGAGTTCATCTTGGGACTGAGAATACTAAACTATGGAACAGTAGAGGTTTGTTATTGACACTGCTTCAGGTTATCAGTTCATGGTTTGCAAACCTAAGCATTTTCACAGTCTCTTTGGTATCTATAATTGTGCAAGGATAAACTTAAAATTTAGAGAGAAGGAAGTTGTCCAATAGAAAAAATGGCATGGCTTTTAATATTTCATGTTTTACAAATAATAACAGTAATGATAAGTCCTCTGATGAAGATTAACCTGTGCCCTGGTTCCAAGAAATTCAGGCAATTCAGGCAATTGAATTCAGGCTAAGAAAGCCGGGGCTGTTCAGCCTGGAAAAGAGAAGGCTGCATGAAAACTAACAGCAGCTTTCCAGTATCTGAAGGGGGCCTACAAGAATGCAGGAGAGGGACTCATCAGGTATTATAGCAATAGGACAAAGGGTAATGGGTTTAAACTTAAAACAGGGGAAGTTCAGTTAGATATAAGGAAGAAGTTTTTTACTGTGAGGGTGATGAGGCACTGGAACAGGTTGCCCAAAGAAGTGGCAAATGCTCCATTCCTGGCAGTGATCAAGGCCAGGTTCGACAGAGTCTTGGGCAACGTGGTTTAGTGTGGAGCATACCTGCCCATGGGAGGAGATTTGGAACTAGATGATCTTAAGGTCCTTTCCAACCCTAAACCTTCTATGAGTATATAAATATTTTTATCTATTTTAGATAATCTGGAAAATAATAGTCTTCTCCTGACAGGGGGATGAGGACATTTTACAACTGTGCAATTTCTTACTCATTACCATAACTGACAGATAAAACCATGAGTTTCAAACCATATACTTAAAATACATGCATTTAGAAACAATAAGACCAAACTTAGGATCTTTGCCAAAAAGCAGATCGGATTAACATACAAATCAAATACTTCTAGATTCTTGTTAGAGCTATTTCATGCAAGATTTTTAGAGGCATCACAGAAGTCTACAACAAATTTACACATACAAAATATTTTGTGAATACAAACTGACCGATACACAGTCCAATATCCAGTCTTAAGGACTGAGAGGCTGTCCGTAAATTCAGCTACTTCAACTCCTGATGAAGTCTAGATAGCCTAAAGTAGAAAGAGATAAAAACTTACCTATATAATTGGTAAGAACAACAAATGCAACTTTCTCTTAATTTTTAGAAGCGAAGGTTGAATCCTTTCAATTATTACTATCATTACTGATGGTTCAGTTTTATATTTAAAGACAAACATTTTATGTGAACAGTGGCATTAGCATTGAATTCCAGAAATGTCATGTTGACAGGTGAAAGATTTTGGCAAAAATCCAAGCAATAAGAATTTGCACATGTATCAAGAATAAATCAAATTGGGATGTCATAGAACTTCAATGAAATTCTTTTTTTAACAGTATTTTATCAAGTACATGAAATGACATGCACATCTCTTAGACCATAATGTGACAGTAGTAACTGTGCCATGCAGTTTTATCGTGTCAGAACTCCCTTAGACCTCATGGAATCTGATCCACTGCATAAACAAAAAGATTAGTGGAAGGACTGCTTCATGTTGAAACTCAATTTTTTTCTTTTTCTTCAGTGCAGTGTCAGAGTCTAACTGACAGATTTGATGTTCAGAATGTGAAAACAGTCAGGATGCTCTTTCAATTGAATGCATAATTATTACTGGATTTTTTTTTTTTAATCTCTGTGCTTAAAGCACTCATCTAGGAGGCAGAAAGTATCAGTGACAATTGATTTCTTATGTCTTAATTGTAAACATGTCAAAACCAAACAAGCAATATAAGATATTGTAGAAGTGTAGAAATGTGTCTCCTCTTTGGAAGGCAAATACAGTTTTTTTACCTTTTACTGAATTAAGCTCCAAAATTCTGTCATATTGAAAACTATTTTTGATCTGACCTTGTAGCCATCCCTTATCAGAATTCTTGGAGCAGATCTTCCATCTCCACCCCACTAAATGTTCCCAGTTTGGTCTGTTCTGTCTTAATATAATGCTTTCCCCAACCAGGCCGATATTTTTAGTGTTTACTCACTTCAGTATCAAAAGCTTTCAAGTTGCTTATATGTTGACAGGGACCTCAAGAAATGACTACACCATTGCATGAGACCCCAAATTTAATTATAGTCTACAAAGAAACAAGACAGATGGGGTAAAAAAAAAGAAATAATGTCAAACTGGTCCATGATAGAACTGGAAACAAAATTAAAATTTTCTGTTGCCTAGGCTGTTATGTTTTGGCAATACAGTGCCTTTCACCTAATCTAAAAGGCTACAATTTTCTTCTTCCTTTGTGCTTTGACTGTCAAGTGATCTGGGTTTTTCACTGTTAATGACAAATTTCTCCTCAGAATTATATCCCTAAGGTTAGTATCAGCAACAATTTTGCCAGTCTCATCAGATTGCTGGATTACCCAGTTCTCTATGTATGATTCTCTTTAATTTCCTCTGTGCTAGTTAATAATGTTTCTAAATCAACATTTGAAGATCTCAGAAAAAAATAGAAATAAATAGACATATTAATAAGTATCATAAAGGCAGAAAACTTGGGTGGGTGCTGAATGCTGTTAGAGTAACATGCAATGTTACTGATGCATTTTAGACCAGAAGGAAAGGGAAGGAAAAGTTGTAGTCTCACTCTAAATCAAAAGAATTGTATCTTGGATAGATTAATATTAAATTACATTTACCAAGAAGCAAAATGGAGTTTCAGTATTTTTGTAGCAAAGGGAAAAAGGCACCAAGGTGAAAAGCACCTTTTGTTCACATTGTTACCCAAAGTTCCCAATCACAAGGCCAAATCTCTCATCTCTATGGTTTACTTTGAATTAAGGAAAAAAAAGCCCAAGCACAGTATCCTATTAAATAGAAGGATTACAATGTAAAAAAAAAAAAAAAATAAAAGTACATACACTGAAATGGCATCTGTGCTAAGCCAATGTAGTTGCTGATTCACACAGCATCTTTTTTTGTTTTGTTTGGGTTTTTTTGTGTGGGTTTGGGTTTTTTTTGTGTTTGTTTTGTTTTTTTTCCCCTCAGAGCATCATGCCTTAAACTTCCTCAGGTGAGCAAATATCTTTACTACAGGAATAACAATGTCTTACTCTGAGAAAGGGAGAAAAAGGCAAAGTCAAGCTACCCATTACAGTTTGCAAAACCAAAGACACATCAGTCAGGAGACTTTCAGGAATTTCTGTTTGAAATAGCACCTAGATTGGAGTTCATGCTTGTTTCAGTGAGGTGACACTGAACTGCAGGCTGGGGAAGTGTGACTCTCCTTACCCAGCAGGAAAAACTTCAGAGTGCAGGTGTGTGCTCAACTCTAACCCCAGGGGTAAATTACCCGAAGTCAACAGTTGACTTCATCCATGTTTGGATGACAGTGTTGGCCCTTCTCAAGCCTTGAAACCTGATCTTTCTGCATTGAGAAATGAATCCTTCTGAAGTGTCGCTGAAAGAATGTCTCATTTTCAAGACAGTCTGTCCTTTACTGATTCCAGCTAAAAGATCAGCATCTATTGTGTGCAGAAATTTAATCATTAAGCTTTCTGGAAAAGAAAAATGTTAATTGTCAAAGGACAACTTTTAGCCAGATTGCAGTATATTAAATCGCAATTCAAAATCACATGAAAGATATAAGCAAGTCTCATTTTAGAAATGGCTGTCATCAGAATAGGCAAAGTACATAACTGAGGCATGACTATGCAGGTACGTTACATTAAAATTTAGCATATGGTTAATATGAGAAACCTTCATCATTTAGTGTCAAGTTAGTGGTTTACATAAAATCACTTTATTTCCTTGGACAACTGCCCAATGAGTAAGTACCTATATCATAAACATGCACAAATAAAAATATCAGTACTAATTAGAATGGCAACCTTATTGGCAGACTCAATAGAAAAGGAAAGGAGATTTGCTTAAGTGACAACATAGCATCTGGTGCCAAAATAAAAATGGGTGGAAAAATGTTGGCACAGTAACTGCCTATCAAATCAGATGAGTTTAAAATTTATGAACGAATAAATAAATAATTCTGCTATATTGTGTTGTCCCAAAATAAAATGAAAGCTAATACACACAGCATGTTTCTACCTTACTGGTTTGCATGACTTAGTCATAATAAGTCAAATGAAATTTCTTGCGAATAAAAAATAATATGATGCAGTTAAGATCACTGTATATTACTTTTGTGCAGAGCTTTATTCTTTTTTTCTATAAAATTGTACAGTTTCAGGCATAAGCAAAAGCGAAAGTGCTATCTTTGTGTTTTGGTAGGTATTTTGATAACATCAGGTGTGAAATGTTTTCTATTCATTACTATTCGAAGCTTAGGAATTGACACTTTGATATTATTCCAAAAGTAGATGTAAAACTTTTCTGGGCTCTATATACATATTTTTTACCACAGTGATATTTCCAAATATTTTTTATCCTTTGAAAATACACTGATACGTAAAAGCAAATATTCGGAATAACATATATTACCTTTCTAGAAACATAGTCCTCTTCTATGAGATATTATTATGCAGGAGTCGAGAAATTACCTAAAAGTTATAGAAAGTGAATTTACCTTCAAGCTGTGACCCTTCATTATTCCATCACAATAGAATAATAAAATCATAGAATAGTTAGGTTTTGAAAGGACCTTGAGATTGTCTAGTTCCAAATCCCCTGCCATGGGCAGGAACTCCTCACACTAGACCATGTCACCCAAGACTCTGTTCAACTTGACCTTGAATATGCCCTTTGTGGTAACATAAACCTCTAAACTAGGATTCACACTTCAATCATTTAATGCTTTCTCTTTTTGTTGAAAAATGTCACATAAAATGTAGCATAAAATGAATTTTTCATACAGCTTTCTAAAAGACCACAATATTTTAGCCTTGAAACAGCAACATTAAATAGATAGATAGATAGATAGATAGATAAATAAAAAACTACAAAAACAAAACGCAAACCCAAAAAACCCTACTTAAGGAAGACTCAAACAGCCTTTTATATCTTACCTTCAAGCTGGACATCAGCCAAGAAGCTCGGGTACACTCTTTTTTTAGGTCATTCATTGTGCTACATTCTCATTCCTAAGAAAACAAGTATTTGAGAGTTCCAAGCTCTAGCATTTTTAAATTATGCTTCTGTGCAGTATCACATGAAGTTATAAGGTATAATGAAGGCCTACGGGAGACTATTAGCAAAGGTATTTTTAGGACCTAGCAAATAGGTTTTAATACTCATTTTGTCCTAAATGCCATATGCAGAATTAGTAATTAAGAAATACAGATGGAATAACAGTATCCTGGAAAACAGAATATCATACAACATTTTTAATACTATGGCCCTGGATTAATTTTTACTTTTAAATAAAAAAAAGGAAATTTCTTCAGAAGTAGGTCTCGGGACTGTTAAGTTGAGCAGAAAATGTGGTCCACTTAAGGAGACTACCATGACACTTCCTAGGTTTCATTGTGAAGAAATTAACACTCATGAATTTTTCAAAAATTAACATAATTTTTGATTGGATATAAGGAAGAAGTTCTTTACTCTAAGGGTGGTGAGGCACTGGAATGGGTTGCCCAGGGAAGTTGTGAATGTTCCATCTCTGGAGGTGTTCAAGGCCAGGTTGGATATAACCTTGGGTGACATGGTTTAGTGTGAGGTGTCCCTGCCCATTGCAGGGGGATTGGAACTAAGTGGTCTTAAGGTCTTTTCCAACCCTAACTATTCTATGACTCTCTAATTTAAATGAATAAAAATATTTAAAATTAACACTAAACTGAAAGCTATAAGATGGTGCATGGCACATCACTCACAATCAATGAGTTTGCTACAGAAAAAAGAAAAGTGAGTAGGAAGGAGCTGATAACAGCGAAAATTCGTTCTGTAGGTATTATACAATAGCTTGTAAACTGTTGACTGTCCAGTCTAATGGCAACTACATATGGCAAGTTCTAGAGATAATCACCTCTACTCATCTCTATCATCAATGTCTTTTGTGAATTTTGGCCAATCACTTAGCTATGTCCATCACTACGATGGAGATATTAATTACAGAATTAATATATTTCATCTTAAATTTATAAATTGTTCATGCAAAGCTTACAGTTTCCTTGCATTTCTTCTGCATAATTAATCACTTGATTTCTCAGCTGACATTTTTTTTTGCCATTGGAACTCATGCAATGCTGGCTAATTTTGTCTGGAAATATATGATGTATTTTCTTTCCCTAATTGGGTGAGTCTAGCTGTTAACAAATTAAACTTTTATTATCAGCCACACACATCCACAAATTCCTAATTGTATTCCACAAAATATTCTCAGAAATATCATGGGAAATAATGCCTCTGTTGTCATTAAATAACATGAAATAACTTCAGTAAATACTGCCAAATAGTAACTTTATTTATTTTTTAATTCATCAGCTTTCCCAAGAACTGTAAGAAGAGTCATGCTAATGTTTGCACCATGTTATAAGGAAGCAGTTGAATGTTAACAGTAATAGCAATAAACAATATTGATCTACAATGACTATATGATTTCTACAAAGGGTATTAAAATACTTATTTTTTTAAGAATATTTTGAGATTTTTGTTTTATTTGGAGCTGGAAGAACAATTCTAAGGTTTGCAGTAAATTTGACAAAATCACCATCCCCATTAAACTGTCAGATTTTCCCCAGATTCCAGGAATGTTTCCAGACCAATCTTTTACTCCACAGAGAGAAACTATACCGAGGGAGATGGAACAATGCCTGCAGAGAGCAGTGGTTAACTTTTTACTGTGTCAAGAAACACAGGGAGAAAATACTGCACACGCACACACACACACACACACACACACGCACACACACACTCCCCCACCCCCAAAAAAAAAAAAAAAATCATCAAACCAAAACATTCTAGCCTGCAGGGTTGAGGTCACTGCAAAGTCAGGGCTAGGCAGACCTGCTATGGATCACTGGAAAGGAAAAAAGAAATCCAAATAAGACAACTGTTCTGTTCATTAGAGACATGCTGCTTTTCTCAAAATGGCATTCTTTCTGGGTCAGGCTAACAGAAAGTAAGGTTTTCTGGAGAAGGCAGTAGCCCTTGTTGGTCTAACTTCCATATCATCCAGGCAAGGTACAGTAATGTTATTTCATAACAGCATGCTATTAGACATTTTGGATTTAAATCCCTGTTTCTCACTATAGGTATTTGCAGATACAAAAGACAGAAATTGATCTTTTTTTATAATACCAGTAGCACTCTTAGATTACGGTCATATTCTGAAGTTTCTGTCCTTTTAAAGTCAGTATTTTTTATTTTCAAGGTATACATTAGAAGTATCCCTTCAGATTCTGAGAAAATAACAATGGAGAGATGCAAAACCATTGTTGTTTTATTAAATTATGCCAGGTATTGCTACAGTTAGCCTTGTAGGCTAATCTTCATATGACAGAGGTACATTTGGGTCATATACCTACTGACTTTCTTTCTGACATGCTGCAAACATACATGCAAGTAAATAGCCATATCAAGATCTACTCTGTTTCATTTTTTGTTTTCTTTGGATCTCTAATATAGTATAGTAAAAAAACCCCAAACAACTTGCCATGGTTTAAGCCGAGCCAGTAATTCAGAACCATGCAGCTGCTCACTTACTCCTCTCCTTTTTTTCCCCATTGGCTCTGGGCAGGATGGCAAGGAGAATCGAAAGAATGTAAATCCCACAAGTTGAGATAAGAACAGTCCAGTAACCAAGGTATAACACAGACCACTACTGCTACCACCAATAATAATGATAAGGGAAATAACAAGGGGAGAGAATAAAAAACAAAAGAGAAAAAGAAAAAAAACAGAAGTGCTGCATAATACAATTGTTCACCACATGCTGACCAATACCCAGCTCAACCTGAGCAGTGATCTGGGCCTTCTAGATGACTCCCCCCACAATTTTTGTAGTGGGCATGATATAATGTGGTATGGAATACCCCTTTGGCTAGTTTGGGTCAGGTGTTATGTCTCTGCTTCCTCCCTCCTTCTTGTGCCACTCCTCACTGGCAGAGCATGAAAGAATGAAAATTCTTTGATCAGGGTAAACATTACTTGGCAACAACTAAAACATTGGTGTGTTATCAGCATTTTTCTCAGAATAAAGCCAAAAATACAGCACTGCACCAGCTGCTAAGGAGAAAAATAACTATTACGGCTGTACCCAGGACAGTGTCCACCCCTTGTTCCATACAATTTGCATCATGCTCAGGTCCCACGTTTTTCAATATACTATGGCCTTTTTGTCTCATGAAATATGTATATATATGTGTGTATATATACAGACAGAGACAGTCCATGGACCACCCCTGTAACATTTGATGAGTTCATTCAGTCCATGATGTTGGGCTTCATGTGTCGTAACAGTCTTTCAGGTCAGGAGAAATGGTATGTTAAGTGATTGTTGCTTGCTGACAATACCGTTGAACTTGTCCGGTCACTGATGAGCTTGTCTGGTTTAGTCATAGTACTTCAAAGATGTCAAAAAGGAACCTTGAACATATTATCATGGAAAGAAAAATCAAACAATGCTTCATTTTAACAGTAATTTATGTAGCATATTTTAATTATTTCAAGATGTGCTGGTCTCAGCTTTATTTGTGAACTCTGAAAGGGGAGGAGTGAGCAAACAGCTGCATGGTTCTGAGTTACCGGCTGGACTTAAACCATGACAGGTTGTTTGGGGTTTTTTTACTATACTATATGAGAGATGCACTGAAAATAAAAAATGAAACAGAGTAGATCTTGATATGGCTATTTACTTACATGTATTTTTGAAGCATATCAGAAGGAAAGTTAATAGGTACATGACCTAAATGTACCTCTGTCATATGAAGATTAGCCTACAAGGCAAACTGTAGCAGCACCTGTCATCATTTAGTAAAACAACAATGGTTTTGCATCTCTCAGTTGTTATTTTCTCAGAATCTGAAGGGACATTTCTAAAGTATACCTTGAAAATTAAAAATACTGACTTTAAAAGCTAAATGCATTTAGCTTTATTTTCAAGCTAGAAAACAGCCTTTAACATTCTTTGTCTTTGAATAGATTTCACAAAGTCAGCTGCAAGCTAATCTTTACAAAAGGCTATTTCATTATCTACTTAGCTTGAGTATGAGCAGCTCTATTCCACGAATTAGTTTATTTCTGAAGAACCACCATCCATTCTCTGCTTTAAAACTTCTGCTGGATTTGTATTTAGCTGGGGAAAAGAAGATCAAAGAGGGATAAAGAGGAAACTACAGTACAACAGATGTATTTGTTAAAATAGTGATAAACTTTGCCATGTTAACCAAAGATAGGGAATATCTTTATCGAAATCATGCACTGAATTAAAAACCAGAGCATTTCTAGTCTAACCAAGTGTGCAGAAATCTTTCCATCTTTCTCCAACAATGCATAAGCAAATCAATGAGCAACCACTGAACACAGGCTTATTTCACGTGCGTGAATAAATGAACTACTCAGGACAATGGCATGGTGTTTCAAATTTTAGTTGCTGATAATTTTACATGTGAATCACAATCAAGAGAGCTTCTGCATGGGAAAAGAACTTATAAAATTATTTTGGTTATACTATTATACCTGTGATATTTTCTGTAACCATAATTCTTTTATTACTATTCCCAGAGCCCCAAGTTACCAGAGAGCTATACAGGATACCATCAGGCACATAAAATAGAGTAGGGTTAGGTTACATATGCCTCAAAACCTCTTCTTCTATATCATACTAAGGTGAAAGAAGTCTGCTTATGTGGCTAAGTATTTGTTACATCAGGGCATTCTACAGGAAGCCAATACAGGCACTACTTCTCTTATTCTCTGCTTAAGAGGACGTAGGGTGTGTATTTTTTCTCAATAATGGAAGAGGAAGCAACTGTGACACTGACCATAATATTTATTTAATTTTATTAACTGTTATTACATTTTGTTCTTATCCTTCTCTTACCAGTTAACTGAAAGAGTGAGGAAATAAAAAAAATATTGGGTCAGAATGTTTATGTATGCAGCAGTAACTAATTTCTGGTTTAAAAACTGAACCAAACCAGGATGAAGTAAAAAGCTGAAGGTAAGTACACACTACAGTGCATTTTGATATATACTCTCATCTTGAGATGAAAACACAGCTTTTCAACAGCCAAAAGGACATAGTTCTGACTGAAGTAAACCTTTTAGGTGGAAGATGAAATAGTTTCCAAATAAGGTATACTTTTTTAAATCAAAGAAAATGTGGCTAGCTGCATACACAGTTTCTCTTAAACTGTTCAGAGGAGATTTGGCAGCATTTTGAAGGTATTTCTCTACTATTTTAAAATCGTTTAGATACATATGCAGATAGCATTTTGTGTTGTACATTATTGTGGCAGTTTACAGAAGAAATCATAGTAGTGCACAAGCTCCTCTAAAGGTTCTATTTCATGCCATTAAAATAAAGTGCATGAAGTAAGATGGTTTTTTATATTCATGCACTTACATACATATACAATCTATGAAATTTCATGTAGAAAAACATGACATTAGTGCACATATATTAAGTCCAATACTGTACATTTTAAGAACCAGATTATTTTTAGTTTTCTGAGAATATTTACTAGTGACATGGATTAAGAATACTCACAGCTATCTGTGATTTACTTGGTGGCTATCTTCTGTATCTATGGTGTGTAGTTGTTTATTGTCTGCTTGGACAAGTAATTGGCTCCTACATTTGAAGCTTTTTAGGAAGACTGATGTGAAGAGTTCAGCTTCTTTTGAAGCTACCAGTGCACTCTAGGGTATTTAAAGTCCCTTCAGAGACATATTCTAGAATTTAGAGAAAAAAATACAACACTAAAATAAAACTGGTGACAGCAAGTTATTAATCTATCTAATAATCCAGAACTCTGTAACCAAGAGGGAAAATATTTATGCTGTTACTGGCACCTTCCCTTCTCTCATTCTTCCTTTTTCAAGCTAGAAATATCTGGGCACATCAGAGACAGTGTACATTCCTTGAAATAAGAAGAAAAGGAAAATGTGGCAGAATGGGAAGTCGATACCAACCATATCCAAGGTTATCAGACAGTTGTCATAGGGTAAATAAGAGTATCAGAAAACTGCATTTTCATTTATTGCCCTTCCTTGACTCTAGGCCTACTAGGCTTTCCATTATTCTCAGTCTGATATTTAGTTGGCTGTATGTCATCTCCATTTTTGCCCCAGTCTGGCAACAGGAGACCCCAAGAGAGTTACCAACCTAGAATAGAATTATAGCTCCCTAGAAGTGATTTCTCCAAATTAACCGTACCACTTTGCACTCCAGAAGGTAATTTTCTGAATTATACCAACCATCCCAAAGAGATACTATGGAGGGGCTGATTGGAGCTGGTGTCAAGTAGGAAGGAAATAAACCAGAACCGTTTAAAGTCTCCGATGCTCAGTCCACTCTGAATTCCATTGTTACTTTTACATTGTCACCTACTGTTAACAACCCCTGAAGAGAAAACTGAAGTGAACTTCTCTTTCCCTGCCTCACTTCATCTTTCTCCCCCTCTACAGACACAAAAGTTTCTCATCAGTTTTCATCTTTTAAGCTTTCTAGTGATCCTTTTGTTCTCATTTAATTCTCGTCTCAAACTTTCCTTCATATTTTATCACCTCATACCTTCTATTGTGTGCTTATTCACAACTCATGCATGCATAAATTCATCTCAGTTAAGTCTCCTCAGTTGTCACATCTTTCAGTTTATGCGCTCCCAGACTTTATTTAGTGAAGTACTTCTTCCCAGCAAGTTATTCATTAACAAAAATTATAATAAATTCCAGTATTAGCTATTGTAAAAAAAACAAACCCAAACTATCATCTTGTTTCTGACTTATGTTAGAGGGCCAAGTTAATTTCTTACCTAGCTTATCTTGGAAAAGTCTAAAAATTTTGAATTCTCTTGTTATTCTTCTGCATTTGGAAAGGCGCATTAACGCTGTTTAACAAGTACAGAGCTGTACAGTGCTTCACATAAAAATTGTATATAATACAACAGAGAAAATTATTACAAGAAAATTTATGATCATATCAGTGTTTGCCTCTTCTTTTCCAAAATTATTTGCAAGAATATGACACCTTGCCTTTTGTATCTGCATGATTTACACAGCTCACCTGAAATGCTTGTTCAATACTGCAAACCAGCTAATTGAATCACTCGGCACATTTTCTAGAACTTCAGTACATTACTTTTACACATACAGTTATTGAATAGTTGCTTAAACTTTATACAGTAAGCTAATAAGTAAAATTGAAGGCCAAGGTAATAGTAAAACTATTGCAGGTGCTGAGTCATCTATAAAGGCCAAGAAAGATAAAATCCCACGCCAACAAAATTACTTCTATTCTACCAAATTGTTTCTCTATATTTCACTAAACTTCTGAAAATAAAGCCTAAGTTTTAAAGTATTGTTGAGTTTCATTTTGCTGTGTTGATTTTCAAAGCCTTTGCCTCTGTAACTCCAGTTACTAAGAAAACCTTGTTCTCTTGTGAAAGATTCATTCTAATCTTAGGAAAAAATAAAGAAAAGAAAATCCAAAGCAACAAAAATGCAAAGAAGTGTTCCGCAGATTTTCTTTTCTTTATGTTAAAGTGAATGTCAAAAAAATATCCAATAAAAAATTTAAAATCAGGAAGACAAAAGTTATCAAAATGGATACCAGCACATGAAAAAAATAAACAAGGAATGTTCATTTTCTTCTGAAAGGAAAACAAGTGGAAATCTACCTTGGATGAAACTTGTACAAATTTGGAAGATATATATTATGAACACACTAAGAAAAGCATCTGAACACACAGCATTGGGCAGTTATTCAAGCTGTTTCAATCAGGTATTAGTTTTTCTAATGATGGATATAGTGTTTTTGCAAATTCAAACAAGAAACTTTCTTTGAGAATTCACAGTCCCAAATGCTATGCTGGTCCAGCCCAGTAATGATTCTCGTGAAGCACAGGAACAGGTTAAGGGACTTTCAATATCATGCATGGGACCTGAGGCAAACCTCATTGCTGCCTTAAATGAAACTACCCAGCGATGCCCAAGGACTTTCAATCCTTTGTATTGTTTTATTGAAATGTAACCTGGATTAGTGGAACATGTTTAAATAGTGAAGATTCAGCTCTGCTGAGAGAGGCAAATAAAAGTTTTGGAAACAGACCTCGAGACTTTAGCTCTGATTTCAGCACAGTACAGTGCAGCAGCATGTCTAGCACGTCTACTCAAACTGCTGAACACGCAAATGCTGTCCTTCATGGGAATGCACAAGTTAAACTTTGCAGCAGGAAAAAAAAAGGTAAATCTAGGAGAAATAAAACTTACTGAAACTGAAAAGTAATTACTGGAAGGCAAAGTAAGAGAAATCCTGTGGTGTTTATTAATTGACTGTATATCGAATCTCCAAAATTAGGTAGCTAACATGGTTATCTCAATTTTAAAAGCATAATTTAAGGATATGGTATCTAATTAGAACTGTGATATTTTATTAGCTAGCCAAGTGCATTACAGTGTTCAGTATATCTAGCTTAGTATAAACCTCATGTAAAGTAGGTAAAATAAGTCTAATTCAGATAGCTCCAAGCATCTGAGGCGAGGATTTAGATAGAAAGTACTTAAGTAAAAATCTTTAATGACACATTTTTTCACTATTATGATGCAATATATTGAAAGCCAGAAACATACAGCAGATAACCTGGGGAGACATGACAGAAAGAGAACTAAAAGAAAGAGTTTAAAGATCCATGGAAACTGATATACTGGTCCACAATGGCATGTTAAAAATTACAAGTAGTTACCAATAAAATCCCTTTGAAAAGGTGTATTATTTCCTTTAAAATCTTCTGACAGTTGTTCTGATTCTCTGTTGCTACGAGTGTCCTGGGTTCAGCAGTAGCAGTCATTTTTTCCCCTTCTTGGTAGCTGGTGCAGCACTCTGTTTTTGACTTGTGGCCTGAGAACAGCACTGATAACACCAATGTTTTTAGTTACGGCTTAGTGATGTTTGGTCTGGCAAAGGACTTTCTGAGCCTCATGCTCTGCCAGGGAGGAGGGGGAGCTGGGAGGAAGCAGAGACAGGGCACCTGACCCAAACTCACCAAAGAGGCATTTCATACCACAGCACGTCATGCCCAGGATGCAGAAACGGAGAGCAGAGACCCGAAAGTGTGGTGGGGGTGCACTGGCTTGGTTGGGCTGGGTATATGTGGTGAGCTGTTGCATTCTTTTCCCTTATATTTCTCTTATTACTAGTAGTAGCAGTAGTGGGTTTTGTTATACCTTAGTTATTAAACTGTTCTTATCTCAACCTGTGGGAGGTGAATTCTTTCGATTCTCCTTCCCATCCCTCCAGGAGCAGAGGGAAGAAAAAGGGGTAAGTGAGTGAACAAACTACGTGGCTGGTTTATGGCTTAAACCACAACAACGAGATACACATTTGCACTTTGCTGTTCATATTTTTTCTCCAAAAGATGCAGTACTCTTACTAAATGTAAATACTTTAAAATAATAAAAGCACAGTGATTTTTTTCTCTGTCTGCTCACCATGTGTCAGGTATCTTGAAATGACCAAGGATACTATTGTCAGCCAAATAGCATCCTTTTAGATAAGGAGTGTAAAAATCTGGTATGTTAAGCTGAAACTGTTACATAATAATTTGTTGCAAATTTGCTTCTAGTACATTTTTATGCATGCTGTTGTAGGATTAATTTGTCTACAAGAAGAAATCAAAACCCATCAAGTGAAAATAATTCCTAAGATTAAAAAAAAATAAATAATCTTGCACACCTGGCAAGATCCAGTGGCTGGAAAACAAAAACAAACCCTGAAAAACACTGAAACAAAATATTAGTGTCAATTTAGTTAGGCAATGAAAAAATCTATTAAAGATATTGGTACGATTCCTACACCTCACAATTTTGGCATTCATTATTGTAACAGTCAAGGGCCCCTTTTCGCGTGTCTTGAAACAACTCAACAGACAGAAGCAGCTGAGAGAGGCCCATCACCTGTTGATGGTGAGCAGCGTATTGGTGGTAGGGGCAGAGCAGGGATCACGCTCCAAGAAGGCTGGGGATGATTTCCTGTGTTGCCCTCTCTGAGGCTGTGAACATCAACTGCCACAGCAAGAGCCTGCCTGGAGAAAGTGACACTTCCCCTGCAACTGCCCAGCACTGTGCTGGAACACAGGGCACAGTGGGAACTGGGGCCAGGGCTCACCAGAGACATCTGGCATGGGCTGAAACCTTCCAGAACAGCTCCTGGCACCTATGCAAGCAGAAAATGAGTCTGCGCAAGTGAGAGGGTGTCCAAGACACCCTGACCCTATAAAAAAGGCAACCAGCAGGCAAGCCAATGCTCTACTATTCTGGACTGAAAGGAGTAAAAGATCTGTAGCTTAAAGGAACTACAACTGAAAGAATTTCAACTTACTGGACAAGAAAACAGTGCTGGATTGTGAGCCTTTTCTTTTTTTTTTTTCCTATTTTTCTTTTCTTTATACTTTTCTCCATCTACTTTGGATCTTCTGTAAGAGCTTGCCAAGACTTTTGTTTCTCCTAATACAGTTTTAGGGCAGCTTGTAATAAAATTAATTTTTGTTTCATTTTCCACTCTTTGGAGGGCTTGTGGTTTCTCCCCTACACAGCACAAATGTGGTAAGAGATAGTTCCCCCCCAGGGGCCTGGAGCCCCTCCTGCTCTCCTTCCACTCTGTCCTTGGGTCTCACAGAGCTGTTTCTTACCTGGCTCCCCTCAGCCTTGGCTGCTGGGAAGTGTTTGTGATTTTTTACCCAGGCTTTTCCCAAGGTGCCTGCCCATGGCTGGGGGGCTCAGTGGTGCCCTGCAGTGGGGCCATTGGAGCTGTCTGGGACCAGCTGTAACCAGCACCAGCCACTCCACACAGGGGATGCCTCCCACAATGCTGATGCTGCATGCACATGCACCTGCACAGGGCACAGCATGATAGGCAGCAGTACTATAAGCAGCATGTCAGGTGAAGCCCTTTGACAGTAAACATAGCTCTGAAATCTCCTCCCTTAAAGCCATGTGGCTGAGCCTCGTGCAGCCTGATCTGGCTGGACCTGCTGTGAGCACAGGTTAGACTGGTAGGCCTTCAGAGGTCTTGAAGACAGAGGTTTCAGGTCTGGGTATTTATTTACACATTATGCATACTAGTTTTGGAAAGCCTGCTTGCAGTAGTTAATGACACTAGAAACAACTCTGTGAAATGAATAATTTGACAATCAGATCACTTCTAACCTGGCAAATGTAGGATTTGGGAGTAATGTCAAGTACCATTGAAGTTTATAAAGAACCCAGAATTCTTTTCTTGTTTTTAGATGTGAAACTCGCCCTGAAATATCAGTAGGAAATATAGTTTAGACAGAAATAAGTTTATTCTTCTGTAAAATGGAATAAAAGAAATAGATTACAGGTCTCAAGATCAGTGACATTTCAAGAAACTCAAAAGCTTAGCAACCCTGGGGGGAAGAGCTTTAGCTTCTTCCTAGTCTGCTTCCAGATAAATTTGAGATTCCTAATGAACTTTTGACTCAAACTGCATCAGCATAACTAGATTTTTCCCAGCAGTTTTACTAACTTAATTGGCAGTGTTTTCATTTACAAGGGGTGCTTAAATGGTTTTCAGTGGTAAAAAAATGTTTAGGGACATGTCATTCAGTGACATGAGTAAGAGTCTGACTAAAATGAAAAGTCTTTTAGCTGTGCAGCTAAAAATTTTCAAAAGAGATCACCTTCCTTGTCTATGTTAGACATGCCTTGCAGGAAACTCACTGTTACCAGTGCTAATCTAGATATGCTTTCTTTGAACTGGTTTAAGCATTCAGCAGTCTGAAAAAAGGTGAAAGGCTTTAATAGTTACTCTCAAGTACCAGCTTCAAGTGGCACTTTTTTTAACAAAGTTGCCTTCAAAAGTAACAACATTTCTTTTCTAACAATAATGAATTGTGATTTATTTCCTAATGGTAGTCTAAATGAAGCTGATAAATTACAGCTTTGAACTTCTGCAGAGCCCATAGGAGAACTAAAAACTGCTATCAGTCAAGAAAACACACAGTTGCATATCCTAGTTTGAAGCTATAGGAATAGTGATATCCATAGTGCATATGAAGATTGACATTGAAGTACCCAAAATCTCACAAATCTTCATGAATTTTGGCCACATAAATATAAAGCTTTAGGTAATAATAAAGTTTTTTTTGTTTTTTTTTTTTGTTTTTTTTTTTTTTTTTTTTTTTTTTTTTTTTTTTTTTTTTTTTTTTTTTTTTTTTTTTTTTTT
>JANRGW010002728.1:0-34865 GCA_024733675.1 Psilopsiagon aymara | reverse complement strand
CTGTGAATGCTCCATCCCTGGTGGTGTTCAAGGCCAGGTTGGACATAGCCTTGGGTGATATGGTTTAGTGTGAGGTGCCCCTGCTCACGGCAGGGGGATCAGAACTAGATGATCTTCAGGTCCTTTCCAACCCTAACTATTCTATGATTCTATCCTAAGAAAAAAACCTGACAAAATCTACTGCTAACAAAGCAACATTTGAGGCTTTGAAAATTACTGAATATTCTGTTAAATTGAGAACATGGCAATGTTAACATTTATACTGGTGAAGAGATTTTACTTCTCAGACCATTTCTCCTCCCCAGAAAGTGTTCTGGGTGAACGGTTACAAGACAGAGAGTGGGTGCAAGAAACCTACTTAGATCAGAGCCAAAAGGTCTCTAACCAGGATCCTACATGAGCAAAGTGCAAGAAGTAAGCCTATTCCTTGTTATAAATTAATGTCTTCAGATCTGAATCAGTCAGCTTGTTCTGGGTCACTGGTTCCCAAACATTTTTTTTATAGACTTTGTAGTTGATGATTTCGTTTTTCCTCACTCTCCAACCCTGCAAGTGTCTCTGTGAAATCCCTGCTCCCTGCCAGCTTTCTAATTCTTGATGCTGTTGCTTCCTGCAGGTCTGCTTTCTTGTACCAGCAGCCACCTAGCAGCACTGAGTCCTAAAAGAGGTGCAGTAAGAAAGCAGCAAGCCATGAAACAACAATAACAGACAGCAGCAGATTAAGACAGAGGACTGCTTTCTTGGGAGGAATAATGCCTTCCTATTATCATAACAATTTCTGTTCCCTCTGGGCATTAGGATGGACTCCAAGCAACAAACCAGGCTGATCCTGTACTCTAGGTCTTATCTATGATGTAGAATAGGATTGATACCTGCTGCTCTAGATGCATGCAGCAGGAACCAAGTACAAATTTGCTCCTTGATCAAAGGCATGGTAAATAAATCTATACTGTTTTTCTGCAGTTACATCCACCCTTCATCAGACAGATGACTGCAGGGGCACCCAAATAGCTGCATGCTCTATGGACCACCCAAAGCTGTGCCTGAGGGACAATCTCCAGAGAACCTGTCAAGTCATGTCCAGTTGCGCACCAAACTATTCAGTGTGTTTGGACTTGAAAATCTTAGAAAAGAACATCCGTTCAAGACACAGCATAGAAATTGTACTCTCTGCTGTATTTCTCTGTATTTTACAGAATACAGAGAAACCCACCCCCTCTCCCTGCCTTTCTGTGCCATCCCAGGCAGCAACGACCATCACACAGCTGTGGGCTACCACTGATCCCATTAGGGCTGCTCAGCTCCTTATCTGCCTCTGACAGAATGCATACAGCAATCTCCTGCTGAGTGACTGGTGGAGTTCTGGCCACTTCAAGCAACAGTCTTTAAGACTGACAGCCTTCTGAGCCTGAACAGATCAGAAATATGACTGGGAAGCAATTTGAACCCTCACTCCGACACCACCTTCCCGTATGACATTAGACATATCAACATCTTACCTCAGGGTGCTGCGTAGGTGACTGTGGAAAACAACAATGCATCATCCTATATTCTCTGGAGCCTAGCTCAGACATCCTAAGCCTAAGAAAATCATCCTAAGAGAGAAAATTCAAATCATATGCTAGGAGGTTTTAAGCTCTGACAGATACCAGAGTGTTCATGAGGTCTAAGCTTAGGACTCTTGCCAATTCTATTTTGAGAATAAGTTCTGCTACCTTTTAAGAAAATAGTTTGGAACGACATAAAAAGAAACTCTGAGGAAGCCCCTTTTCTGTCCGCTTTTGCTACAGCTTGTCTGACGAATGATGTGATTCTATCCCAAAGGACTGTAGTATGAGAGTTATATTGATTAAGGGCTACATGTCTACCTAACAGCTCCAATTAACAGTTTGATGCATGTTCCTATGTACTATCTTATACTATATTCTTGTATTCTGTGTCCTATATTCATTTTTATTCCTATATGTTTTGCTCCTGTATGCCATAAAGAAGCTCTACCTGGTTTAGCAGGATTAGGAAAGAGTAACAGTAGTTCTTCTAGCTAAAAGATTTTAATTTTATACAGAAGAATTCAGCAAGTTGTACCCTTTAAAAAAGTATTTTCTCTGTGCTTCTTTCAAGGAGCCTGAAGATAACAGATCAGGTTCTTAGAAGATGAGAAGAATGAAAATTCAAGGGGAAAGCTATTCTGTTTAACATCAGAGGAAGAAAAGCAGGAACCTGAGACATCACAAATGAGAAAAACAGAGATAAATTTGAGGGATTAGAGGAGTATAAAACAAGTGGAGACAGGGACAGTTGGAGTTGTTGGAGTGACAACAGCGATGGGATGGCAGTAGGAATCAGAACAAGTTTCACATCCTTCAATCTAACTTTATGCTCAGAATAGCTTCAAATGGAGATTAAGTTGCTGTGCTTCACTGGGACTGATTCCTATTTATAGTTCCATATTTGTCCCAGTTCTGCAGCATTTATGGGTTTCTTTTTCTTACATTAGAACAAACAAACACTGAAACCTGAAAACATTTGCTCTCCATGTACGAAGTACATGGAGAAAACTATCTGACTTTTAAAAATGGCATTTTGATACTGAGTTACTTTCAACTATTCTTAATGATTTCTAGCTAGGTAGAAGACTTGGTTTAGATCACAAGTAAAAATTACTATTTCTAAAATATTTTAATAAGTCAGTACGTTTTAGAACTTTTTTCTGTATACTAAGGATTATACTGCTTTACAGAGATTTTAATGATTCTTTTTTTCATGTTTGCATCTTGCATCTAGAAATGACTATTTCTATTATTCCTTAGTAAAATCTTGACAAACATAAAACCCGTCAATTTAATCAATGCGTTAGCTTACAGGTTTCTTTTGAGATTCAAGCTCATTTGTGAAGTTATTTAACTCTACCATATCTCAGTTTTTAATGAGAAATTTTCAACAATATGAAAAATGAATGAAGAGATAATATAGCTTTTTTTTTTAAGAATAAAAAAATAGAAGGCTGTGTATTCACCAGCAATCATTTATTTTTTTTTCTTTAAACGTTCCAACAGGAAATGGAGGAGCTCAGTTTATTGGCAACCTGAAATGAAATGAAGCAATCATCTTGAAACTTTCTATATGTAAATCTTCAAATGTTTATACAATCAGAAGTTAAATGAATTATTTAAGCAAATTTTACACTAGCAAAAAAGAAAAAAAAAATCTATAAAAGGAAACAAAGTTACAAAGAACAGAGATAAGTAACTTTAGGTTGTGCAGCTGATTTGCATCAATTACTAGAGAGTTTAACACTGGCTTCAAAGTTAGGTGAGACAGGAAAGGCTGACAAACTCATTCCAGCACATGCTTTTAGTACCTGGAAGTACTGTAAGATATTATTCAACCTGAATATGGAGGTGGGACTGGCAGAAAGAAAGCACTCGAGCAGTAGACAGGAAGTGAGAGGGGCTGGTGGGAATGATAGAGTACAGGAAGTAGATGTGAAAAGAGCCAAGAGTAAATGTAGAAATATACGATGCATTTCAGCGATCCAGAGAATTGCCTTAAGAAGATGAGCAAGAAATAGTACTAGAAAAGTTTAGATGAAAGGGTATCTATATTAAATGACAATATGATAAATTAGGAAAAACATGGGTCTTGTTTCCTGTTTAAGTGATTAATGACCTTAGAAGCCTGAAGGCTCATCTGATTTTTGTTCCCACTAGGGGACAGAAGTGGAACAGACTTATGCCTTATTATTGCTCCACTATGAGGGAAAATAGCTACAAACACCAACTTATCCCCCATATTTACAGCAGAAAGTTGTTCTGATTATTTTTTTGGGAAAAAAAAAAAAAAAAAACAAAAAGGTGGTCACCTCTAATGATGAAATAATGCAATAAACTTCTGATACATCTTTACACATGTAAAAAAGGATAAAAACTAAGTGTTATGATAGCTTATATCAGACATGAGACACTTCCAGCTCTTCAGACCCTAATTGAGAAGTACTCTTCTGGATGTGCACTCAGAGCCTTGTCACGCTCCCTACCCTGACTCACCATTCTTGTTCATCTCAGGTATTATAAGGAAAGCTGATACTTCATGAGTGGTAGGCACAGGAAAAGATAGGAAGACAAGGAATGGAGTGAGACTTGGAAAAGAAAACAAAACAAAGGGCAAAGAGTGAAGACAATAGAAAAAGTGCATGCATCTAAAGAAAAATCATTTAAACTAATCTAAAACAGTATGTCTTGCCATTCGAAGAGAAATTTACCCTTGATAAAAGCATCCACCATGATTCTTTCTCATGAGCTCCCAGGACTATTAACTAGGTCATGTAATAAATTACAATACCTTACACTAATCTTTGATTTCCTCTATGATTTGTGGATATTTATCACACTGATCAGTTGGGGTTGTTTTTTTTTTCAGTGCAAGAGTATGAGTTCCCTGAGGTCTAGGAATTGAGGGCCGGATTCCCAGATAGTGTAAAAAGTTGAAAATCCAGTGACTCCAGCACCCATTCTGTCACAATTCCACCACTAAATACTGGTTCTCATGCTTTTTACTTTCTGCCTGGCACTCTACAGGGTATGCATAGTAATAGCACCATGACAACGATTGTCTTTTAGAGCTCAGAGGACATCATACCATTCAAGTGGAAGAGGGGGAGGAAAAGAAATCTACACTGTATAGTTACATCAAATTTTTCCTCAGAAAAAAAAAGATTTTATTGCATGTGTGAAAAACATGCAGCAATTTGATCTTCACCAGTATTTACACATGTGTCTTGAGCAATTTTCCTAGAAGATTTCCCATTTTAAAATCTACTGTCAAAACATTTTATGATGTTTTGGACTTTCTGTTCTTTGTCAAAAATCCACAGAGATTCATTCCAAACAGTTCTAGAAAATCTGCATGAAAATTATAGTTTAAAATTGCTTTTTGCCCTTTCTGTCTTTTTACAGCATTTTGAAGAACAACTACATATTTTTAATCATGTCAACAAAGTAATCTTGAGGGGAACAAACCCCCCAAAGTTTGCAATCATATCCTATTTAATGGTTATCTTTTCATGCTGTTTTATTAACAGTCTCCATAATAGAACCCCACAAAACTATAACCACAAAGATTTAAGGTCTTTTCAAAACAGATTCAAGGAATGGGTGCATTATGTCCATTTGGCACAATATGGGATAAAAATCAAGCAAGGAATTAAATATTTTTCTTTAAAGAATGCTTTCACTCCATAACTAAATCTAAAAAATCCATTTTTTAAACTGCTTGTACTATAAAAAGCAATCTCATGAGGAAAATATCCTGCAAGATATGTTTTACATTGAGTCTATGGTATATAATAATGTTTAAAATAATTTAACAAAAGACAGAAGATGACCTTTGTATTCTCTCATATATTAATGTATTTTTAGTTACAATACTATACAAATAAAGGTCATACAATGTTAAGATACATAAAATGTGTTACTGTAACAGTCGTATTTGAGGGATTTATATGATTAACGTTACATAAATGTGACCTTCCCTTTAATGAACTGGTATTATCATTCCCTATGAGAATGACCTCACTTTGAGATACCTTATCTTATTAAATAACATTTTAGAAGACACCCACTAATTTGCTTCTTACTGTAATTTTTTTAGAAATTGAAATCCAGTGACTGTTACAGTAGCTCTGCTTCCTTTATGCATCTTTAGGTGACCTACTCATTCCGCTTATCCTGAAAGCAAAAAGAAGTTGCCCTCCTCCAGCAATTTGTATTGTAACAAGTTTTCTGTTTCTGTGCCACAGACTCCATAGCATAACAATTTTAAATAGCCTTACTAAATTATATCATTCTGTACCTAGAAGGATATAAAGTGACACTCTTTTAGAGGGTATAACATAATAAACATAAAGCCATGTAAGTGAATTCGTATATATTTTTTTTATCAAAGTCAAAACCCAAGCAGAAACAAGATCCTAACCTACTAGAAACTTACATCCTCTAATTGAGTCCTAATATTTACCAACCTAGGATTTTATACTGTTCCTCTGCCATTACCAATGAGAAAAGTTGTGGAAACAAAGAATTTAAATAAGAAGTAGACCTCAGAAAAAGAAAATATAAAAAATACAAGCATGATCAGGCTAACAGCTGTTGTTAGTCGTACTGCAGATAACTCTTGTTTTTCTACCCTAAAAGTATACTTTCATTAACCTATTTATTTACAGAGCAGAGCAGCAATAATTCTAAAGCAGAATTTACCTTCCTGAGCAACCTGAAAATGGGCATAGACAGAAGGGAAGACAACTGCATAGCTGCCTGGAATATAACGCAGATTGCCTCTAGCAAAGGAACATAAGGAGCTAATTACCTTGAAGGTGGAAACTAATCAAGTTAGGGTGATAGCCTGCTCATGTTATTCCCATGAATAGGTGAGGTTACTGAAAATAAGAAGCTGCTGATGAAGTGGACAGTAACATTTAAAGGTATATGCCCAGAGAGGCCAGTCCTTGGTCCCAACTCTCATTCTGTCTTCCTGATACGAAAGTTCAGATGTCCCATTTAACACTGCATTTGAGCTGAACCCTGAGTTTATATACAAAGAACATAAGAAATTGATCTTTACCCATATGTCTGTGGCAACCTGCTACTTTTCCAGCTGTTCACCAACCCTGAAATGTAGCAACTATGTTCCTGTGCATAAAGCTCAAATAAACAAACCTGCATATCACAGGTACTGGGTTCAGCTAACCCATCTGTTTTACACATGGTACAGTCCTTTGCACATGTATGATTTAGGTTTTGGGACTGAAAGGGATATTAAGCATCTCTCTCACAGGGCATCTCATGCTCAAAGGGGTAAAACCATAATGCCTTGCAAAAAAGAGTTGTTTGTGAATAGTGCCTGCTTTGGATGGGAAGCTCTGCATCACTCCCTTGTAGATTAGGACTGTACTGCCTTCCTATTTTAAACATGCACTAATATTGAAAGGTAAGACTTACAGAAGTTTGGATCAATGCATAAAAACCTTTGTACTAATTTAGAGAGAAATAATATTGTTTGTTTGCCAGAAATGGAACAACTCTGATTTTCCTCTCCAATTTATATTAATGCAGCTCCCTTCAGAAAAGTAATTCACATCATCATAAAAAGGAACAGAGTCAATAACTACTGAGACAAATAAAGGAAACCTTAATGAGGCTCTTGTATGTGCTTCTTAAAATGTTAGGTGAATAATTCCAAGCAAGGCACAATTATGCACTGTTAAAGGCTGCTGCTACACCAGCCTAAACAAGCTGGAGGAGCTTTGCACACCACCACAGCTAAGACAGACAAGATCAACTGTTGCTTGCACTGCTCTCCCTACACAGGAAACCTTGGCCACCAAGCATAAAATCTTTTTTGCTCACTGGATGAATGAATGAAGATTAAATGTAAGGCGAGGGGACCCCTCACTTTTGAACAATTCACCTTTTTCCCAGCTGCGACATTTGAAAGGAGCAGGTGCCCCTGCTCTGCTGAAGATACTGACTTAGAACTTTTCATAATCGGTCAGCGAGGAAATAAATTGTTGGAGGGTTTTTTGTTTTCTGAAAATTTAAAAATGATCAACTAATCATAGAATAGTTAGGGTTGGAAAGGACCTTAAGATCATCTAGTTCTAATCCCCCTGCCATGGGCAGGGACACCTCCCACTAAACTATGTAGCGGATCAGACAATTTCAAACATCACATAATCAAATTTGGAATAAAATAATCGATTCTTTATTTAATTTCTCCATCTGTAAAGCAGGCACACTATTTCTTTAACTGTCCCTCAGGTAGGTTATGAGTGAAGTTGAGCAAACTGTTTCAGAACCTATAATCTATTGATTATATACAATTAACTTATACATCATCTGTTGACTTTACATATATTTTAATGATATACTATTCAACAAGAATACTTTATTCAAATGAATTGGGAATTTTTCTGACTTTAATTCTTACAGATGAAAAGTTGTGCCTTAAAGTAAAAATGAATTATTTGAAAAGAGCTGTCTGTAGAATATATGAAAAAATACTTTGGCTTTTCACTTGAAAATTTCCCCTTTAAAAAAACATGCTATGAACTACACTCAAAATCACTGAAACTTTCAATTATTGTCACACAAATATTTAGTCAAGCTGAAAATACATTTTTATATTTTGACATTTGACTAATAAACTAAAAAGAATCAATTCTTTGCTCAATCCTTCTTGTGAGATGATGAACTTCATTAGTGTGAGAAGTCAGAAATACATGAGCAGAACTGAAGTCAATGCGTGTAAATTGTCTGAAAATAAGCAGTAGTTTGATGTGTATCTAACTCTAAATTTCCAAGGAGATTTAAGATTTTATGTCAGAGATTTAATCAGTTTTTCAGAGATAAGGTTGATTGGAGATAACCTTCAGCTGTTCCATAGTTTCTTTAAACTTAGATTTGTCATTAGGAGAATGATTTAAAGTCCGTTCTATTCCTGAATACTTCCGTCTTTGGTAGCCATTAATGAAATGTGGACATGCTTTGGAAAATAAACATGTTGCCATTGAAATTTTTGTTGTTCGTAAAAAAACTGATAAATTTTAAGCAAACATGGAAATGGTAGAAGAATAAATTCTACTTTTTAAATTTGTTTTATTCAGAGCTATGTTATGTACACTGTGAAAATGTGTTAAATTTAAGACATGAATTTTTTTCTTTCCTTTAAAAGAGGCCAGAGTCAGATTATCCTTCAAATGATAATCACATTTTCTGCTCTGCTTTTATATTTCAAGTTTCAAATTTCAGTGAGACACAAATCAATTTTAAAAACCTCAAATATTTTCTTGATTGCCTGAAAACACCTGCTTCCTGATGAAGGAAAAAGCAGAAATTATACAGAAAAATCCTCATCCGTAATTTGGAACGCCTCAGAAAATGTCACAGCTGCGATTTATTGGCTACAATAGTCTTATTGATTTCAGTGTGTTTTGAGGTCCATCTTTAGACCTTATGAAAGACCAGATTTGCTATGTCAAAATTATTTTATGATTGTGGTGGCAGCCATAGCCAGAGCCTGGTGGGATGCCACACGCCTGCCATACATCTACTGGCTTCAGTGAGCCACTGGAAGCATTCTTGCAGGTAAAGCGCAAGGCAGGTGTGAAGCTGGAAGGCTGATGACTAACCCCAGTGCTCAGCTCATGAGGCTGTCAGGCCAGATAGCTGCCAAGGTAGACAGTATCCCTTCACAGGCCAGCTACTCATAGAGTATAGAGTATTATTCAGTTTGAAGAACCAGAAATTGGTTTTACTGATTAATTCCAGTTTAGGTAAACACTGAAGTAAACCCTAATTTTTCTGTAATTTTCAGATTGCCTTCAATTTTGCATTTCATTGGCAAGAAAAATTCTGTCAGAAAAAGAGCTTGGTGCTATAATCCTGAATATATCTGTCAATTCTCAATCAACGTGTGAACCCGTTGTCAAAAGTCTACAAAATTTCATAGAGAAATTATGATATCAAGTTACAACATCAAAAAAAATCTTCTTAAAAAAAAAGAAGAATTACTACTGCTAAATATGGACAATCTATTAACATATACACTGAGGGAATGATTGGAGTATGAATTAACCTTGAATTAGACATGAGAAAATCCATGCTGAAGAGAAAAATACGTTAGAAATGCTCCCAGAATAGAAAAGGCTTCAACTAGAGATGACATTTTAAAGTGTTAAAAATCTAACCAAGAACAGCAGTTCACTGCTTCTACTACTTTTTGTTTGCAAAGAAATTTTCAGAAACAGAATATATGGTTTTGCAATTAATTTTTTCAGTCCCCAGTTCATAGGTAGCTAACGGTATAAGGTTTTCTGTAATCCTATGTTATAGAAATTGTTATAGGAATTGAAAACAGAAGCACTGCATATATAACTTCACATTTAATGAATTATTATTAACTTTGCAGAGTTGCTAATTCAATATAGAAAAATCTCTGTCTTCAATTTGTAGTTTCAGTCTGAAAGAGATACTCTGGTTCACATTCAAAACTTATGCCCACAGCTATCAGTTACAGAACTGTTATATTTAACATCAAAGTGTACAGAACTGGTATTTAAAGAAAAGCATTAAATTGGATTACTTTACCAGACCAGGTCTTTGAAATGAGTGTGCACCATTTAGTAGCCTAGTGATTTTACTAATAAAAGAGCTGGTTTTTTTTTTTTTTGTTGGTTTGTTTGGGTGTTTGTTTTTTTTTTTTTTTTTTTTTTTTGGTTGTTCTAGTAAACTGGATGTTCATTAGTTTTAAGTTAGCATTTATTTGATTCACACAGCATAGCTTCCAGGCTGTGAGAGAACATGCAAATCATGTAGCAGATGGTTTTGTTCTACAGCCCAACTTTATTTCATTCTCATGCTAAAACATGGCTCTCCATGTGCCTCAGCACAAAATTTTGATCCACAAATATCAATAGAGCTTTGTTATATTCTGATGAGACACTATTTTCCAGGAATTGATACGTGTTTAATGACTGTAACAGTGAGACAGAACAGGGAATAAATTTGATGACCTGTGGGGAAAAAAAAATAAATTAAAAGAACTAATGGTAGATTAGAGATCAACAACATATTTGGCTACTCATTTCTTACTGAACTGTTTAATACCTTTAGCTGTCCACAGAGATGTGTATTTTTATGAATACTGAGCACTTCTGCCTTGGTGTATCTTCCCTATCAGAGTTTCAGAACAACACTTTAAATTGAACTACAAGTATCAATACCCTGGACATCAGCTTAATTTCACTGCAAGTGATCTTCAGATTCACTTTGAGTCCATATTTATACAATCAATGAATTACATTTATTAGTTGTTCCCACTGCAGTTTTGCTTTTATTCTGCTAAGCTTCTGTGGAACTCAGAAAGACCTCAAGGGGAGCTCTTTAACCAGAACTAGTGAATGCTAGAAGATGATGAAATCTGCATTTTTATCATGCATCTCAATCACCCTGCCAATGATCCAGTTTACAATGAATCAGAGCTGGCTTGACTCTGCTTTATCCCCTTGTAAAGCAGTTAACCTTATGGTGCTGAACCTTCTGAGTATTATTGGAACAAAATATCTTCCATTTTGAAAAGTCTGTCTTACTTTCTGTAAGCGACTATTACAATTTACTAGGCATTTATATCAGCTTTATTTTACTTTCAGCTACAAATGAGCTGTTCACTTAAACTGACATAAATTTTGTGCACAGATTAGAGTGGAAGACACGAACCATTTACTGCAGAGAAATGTAATATTACATCTATGATTATATCACCCTTCAGTCTCTAAAAATCCTTTTAATGTGCCAGATTTATTAAAAAGTTCACGTTTATCAAAATATCAATCAGTCAACACCAATCATTGAGAGTGAAAAAAAATGAGAAAAATGAGTTGTCTGGGAAGAAGTATGTTTCGTTTGGATTTCACTGTACTTAACAGCAGAAGACATAGGATAATGTCTGGAAAGATGGACATTCCTGGCACTTGCTCTTTCTTTAGCTTCAGAAACACTGTATTATGCCAAAGGAACTCTTAGCCAGAAATAAAGGATGAGAAAATCCTTGAGCCTAAGAGTCGAAGCCTCATTCTTGGATGACCAGAACCACAGCATTAGGCAAATGCATACATACTGTCTTCATCCCTTTTATGCTCTTATATTTTAAGAGGAAAAAATTATTCAATTATGTTTGCTCAAAGGAATCACAGACTTCTATACACCTATGTGATGGTCACAAGTCCATGAATTTCAGTTCCATGCAGATGCCTAGTTAGGACGCGATTTAAGTTTCCCTGCAGTTCTAAATTTACTTGTAAGTCTTAACTGCATAAACCACTGCCATGGGTCTACTTGGATGAACTCTACACAAGAATGTAGATCCACACAGCTTAGTATAGCACCATTCTTGCATGTGGTAAACAAGGGTGGTGTGTTTCTGCAGCACAAAATGTTATCAAGTTAGATGTCCTTTAAGTTCAGGTCAGATTAGTTTTTTGCTTGTGTAGAACTGAACTAATTGTACTGTTTCAATGAAGAAACCTTTAGACAGCTTGTGGGTTTGGGTGCTGTGTTTCGCAGAGTATAAGAAATATGACTTCTGAGCAAAATAAGATGCGTTCAAATCCAGGAGAACAAGTACCTTAAAGTGTGGAGTTAGAGAAAGAAACAGAAGGATTATGACAGAGATATCTTTTCTATCCATTCTTAACAGAATATTTACATTATAATACAAATGAAAGATGGACAATATCAGGAGTACCTCTTCATGTTTCAGGACAGAGAAAAATTTTAAAATGACCTGCATCATACTGTAAACCCTCTTGACGGAGCCAAACCTTTTGAAATAAAAAGGCCTGCCTTAAAAACTGGTTTCACATCATAGTTAAAAGTAATTGCTTCCATGTAAAACAAGTAAAGAAGTCTTGACTTCACTGGTCTCTGACTCTTGCATTCTTTTTTTTTTTTTTTTTCTCAGAGCACTGAAATAAAATTAAAACAATCTAGATTTAAATTGACCATCTGTCCATTTTGCTTACTTCTACTGACCACACAACTTTGATTTCTTCATTGTGTGTTCTTAAGTTCAATACTCAGTAATTCACAAAGCCCCAAATGATGATCGATAAACAGAAAATAAGGTGATATGAGCCAGTATCTCTTATTGTACTTCTTGGGAAAAAAAGGATGTAAAGCTTATTGATCCACAGTTCAAGAGCCTATCACATTCTAAGGGCTGGATCTGTTTCACATAATTTTAATTATCCTAAAGTTAGTTGCTTCATAAACTTCAGTCATCTATGATTCCTTTCTAATCAAGAGAGAGAAATAGATACTTCCAAAGGGCAATAAAAGGAATATGCATGCTCATAAGATGCCTTTTCCCTTCTTCACTGATGGAAAACTATGATGATTTACCCCAAATAACTATGCCCATAGCTCTAAACTTAATTGGGATGAACCCCAAGCTAAAACATGAAAGCTAAATGCTTAAGTATGCCAAGAAATTTTATATCACTAAGCTTATTTTCATTTCTTTTTATATAATTCTGGGGTACAGGCTGAAAAGCCAAACTTCAAACAAGTTACAGACATAAATATTGTACTGATTCATATACCATGAATAACATGCCAGTTCTGTTGACAAACCTGTACCTGCTTGTATGGATGTGGCTTTGGTAGACTCTTCTGTCCCAATTTCTACTTTGAGAAATGCAAAGATCTACTTCAAGATTAGTAGGGACATAAAAGCTTGAAATTCAATTTGATCTTGAGAATGACAGGGAGACACTGACTCATTATTCTGTTTAGGAGCCTCTTGTGTTCTTTGTTTTGTTATGAACAGAATGGTTATGAAAAGGAAAATAAATCTGATTTTAGAGCTGTTAAAGAGGTTGAAAGAAAAACTGGTGCTTAGTTTATTTGGTTTTAAATGATGGTGTTTGATTATTTTGACTTGGGGTTTTTTTGTATTTAGCATTCTGTTTGTATGTTAGTCACTGGATTATTTCAGCATGCTATTGAGCTGACTTTTAAAAGTGCACTGTAAGCCCTAAATCTTACTTTTAAGTTTTTCTACATAAGATAAATCAAGATTTTATTTTTTAGGAAGAAGTATTTCCGAACCATGCGAAATCATAGCCCCTTATGTGAACATAGAATTAACATAAGTAGTTAGGCAAGCTGGGCTTTTTGTGCCAAAATGTTCAAATTTATAAAAGCAATTCTTGTAGTGAACTATGCATATTTACAATTTCATTTGTTTGATGTGCTGGCCCTGGGATTCTGTATGTTTTAAAAATCAGTGCTGAATGTTAATACTAGAAATACAGCATTATGAGGTTAATTTTCTTCAGTATCTAAGGGCTAAAAGTAATTTAAAACGCAAGTTGTATTTTTATAAAGGTATACTGTATGGAAACATAATGAAAATTTTGGAGACCTTCTTTCAGATATCAGGCCCAGTCCCATGCTAGCTGATTTAATGATCTTTTTACTTTGCATTATATGGACCAATAAAGATTTCACAGTAATTTAGAAATTATATTTTATCAAAGAGGTTGAAACAGTTACTTCGATATGCAGTTTTTGACATCTTGTTGAAAATTAATTTTATGTAAGCATTTTTATTTCATTCGTCCTCTGTTATGCTCAAACCTACCAAATTCCTTCAACTCTTCCAATTTCTATGATCTCATATGCACATGGAGGGGGAGTTGACTCTTTCTCAAGAGTGCCTATGAGATTTTTTTTGGTGGAGTTTCATGAGACCATATTCATACCTAAAAAAGCATTAGACTTATGGGGTCCTGTGTAACTTCACCAACCTTTTCACCGGCAGTATCTGTGTCTCCTGTGGTAATAAAGGTAACTGTACACAAGGTGAAAAGTATGGTGTGGTTCTAGCCCTAGGCATTTTTCTAAAACTTTCATTTTGTATGTGCATCTGTGTAGACAGTGGCTTATGACTAGATTACTGAACAGTTTGGGGCTGTAGTAGTTTGCTTTTTTTCATAGGCAAGATACATTTTCTATAAAAGTAAATTAAGCAAAAGTGCATAAAAAGTAAAAAGGGTAAAGCTTGTCTGAAAATAAATTTCTCAGGGCTAATCTGAAGATGTGGGCTGACATGAAGACATGGTCAAGCATACAGATCAACATTCTGTAAAAACAGAAAACTTTTAAACTGGATTTTTAAATGTTAGCCCTCATTTCATTAGCTTTCTTTAATTTAACTAACCATGTCATACAGGAGGTAATCTTAGTCTGCACAAAATTTTGTTCTACCACCTTTTGGTACATACCTTCTCCCCCCATCTCTTTGATTAATTCAGTTCCAAGTTTTTAAAGAAATCATTATGTACATAGTGGTTTAGTGTGATTTAAAACAACATTACTAATTGAAAGATGTGTTTACTCATCCCTTGATTCTTAAAAAAATATACTAGGTCATATAGGTATTAAAAAAGGTAAACTTTGATAGTGGCGAATTACTTAGATTTCAAAGAATTGAGGTGTGGACATCCAGTTTGGGAAGTTTTAAGGCACCTCCAAATAACAGCCAAGTTTGTTGATCCAATTAACACAGAAAGTGATTCTACACAGAAGGTGATTCTATACAGAAAGCGATTCTACACTTTCTGTGTAGTCATTCTACATTTGCTGTAAGAAATTTAGACAGCCTACATAATTTAATCCTGAGTGCAATAATCCAAAGCTTTAGTAATTGCTATAATTAAATGTAATTTAATTGTAATTATTGATCTTGAAAAGAATGCTATTATTTTTATTTTTTTGCTCCTTCCTAAAAATAACATCTGACTTTTTTTTTTTTTTTTTAAATTAATAATAATATAACATTGCTAAAAGAAAAAAAAGTGAAACAGTTTAACAAGGCTTTTACAAAGCCATTCAGGCTCTAGCTGGAACAACAGTTAAACCTTAAATTCTCTAAGAAAATCAGTTACCTTAATCAAAAGAACATCAATGGGAGCTTCTTTTGCCTTCCTTTGTAGATCAGTGGCATTAAAACCTAAGTCCCACTAGCATTCACTGAAATCTGTTCTTAAGGACTGGATTCAGGGATGGGCCTGTATTGTCCATTCTCTTGTCTAGCTGTTCTCAAGACCATATTAGTACAGGACTGTGAGTTCCCACTGCTCTCAGCATCATGTGAATGCTGATGTCGCCCTGCTAACACAGAAGGGCTCTCTGCACTTTTGCTGGTTGTGTAGGATGGAGCAGTACAAAAGCCACCTTCTCAGCAACAGCACTTGGCGTGGCTTCAGCACAGTCAAATCTCAGAAGGGCTGCTTCACTGACATTTTATGCTCCAAATACCCACCTTTTTTCTGTATATTCTCTCCCCTCTGATTTTAAGCTAGAGCTTAGATTTATCTTTCTGTTTTGTCAAAGTAATTTTGCAATGACTGACACAGAGGTTTAAACTTGGGTTGCCTCTCCCTGGGGAAATGCTCTATGGATTAACTGTAAACCTGTCCCTCACTCTTTATTATTTACAGAAAAAAGTAATGGTTCCACCAAGCAAGAAATCCTAGCTCGTAGAGGCAAAAGCGCCTGCTTCCTTCTTAGACCACCTTTGCTTGTGGTCCTGTTTCAGGCCATGTGAACAAGGAGGATCTCATGTTTTCCACATTCCTTATGGATATTCCTGGCAGGCTGAGGTTCACAACTCCCTCCTTGTGGTGTTTGCTGGGCTCAAAAATTCATGGCACAATAAGATGACAGTGAGGCCACATGGTGCTGAGCAGAGCATGCCAAATAATACTCTTTAAAGCTGCATATGTAATGCTGTGTACACTACCGTTAACAGTCTAGACTGCTGTATCTATATCACTGACAGCAGTTAGATCTGATATGATATCATTTCCTTAGAAAAATCTAAACTGAGTGATTTTCCCAAGCTAATTCAAAGCCTCTGCACGAGGGAAAACTTTTCCATGGTTTCAACTTCTCTTTGTAAAGTAAAGACCCATGAGCCAGGCCAATGCTTGATAACATATGAAACTGAAGAAACTCACTGAGTTGCAGAGCTTACGTGCAAGGGGATTATGCAACTGCTGAAGCACAATAAGCTTTCAGCCACGTGAAAAAATATACAGACAGCCTAATTTAATGATGCTGAAGATTACATAGCACTAAATGTAACTACTATTGTGGGAGAGAAAGCTGCCTCCATTTCTCCCAGGTTTTCTCATCTTCATTCCCAGCTAGCTGAAAAGCAAACAAGAAATCCCCATGCCTCCAAACAAGGACTCCCAAAACAATGATGACTTTTGTAACATAATATGGTCCTGAAAACATGCATTTTGTGTTAGCACATGCATCAGCCTGTTGTAAAAGACACTGTGAAAATCCAAACAGGCCCATAAAGCAGAACTGTACTCCTGAGTGCAAATTCAGTTTGTGAATTGAAAAGCAATGTTAATTTAGACTGCATCATTCTTGTTTGCTCTACCTCAGATGGTCATTTTGTTTTTTCATCTGGCCTCTTTCCAGCATTTTTGTTCTGAGCATTTACATAGCACTCCAGGGATTCAAGGATAGAAAACTTTTATAAATAAAAGATGTGTCTGTATAATTGCTAGGTAGGGAAAATAACTATTTATAGTTTTAGTTTATTTCTTCTCGAATGCACACAGGAGGCCTGAGTTTTTCCTTTCCACTTTCAGTCAATGGCGAAAGCCCTCTTTAGAATCATGATTTAGGAACATTAATTCAAAATACTACATGGTGTAACACTTCTTATAGAAATAGTGGTACTTCTCTGTATTTCTCTTCAGGCGGCCAGCTGGATTCTGTGGCATCCTGTAAACGGCTTGGTAAATACAAAAAAATAAAAATGAACTGTTGGATGTTTTAGCTATAAAAATAAGCCTTTAGGCATTAGATAAGACTGATGTTAGCCATTTTAGGGCTATGGTTTAAACAGCCTATTTTCTTGTTTCTATCATAAAATGCTGCCACTGATGAAATGTGGAGTAAGGATGGTAGGTCTTCTACACCTAGCACTAAAGCTAAAATGAAAGGATTAACTTTGAGCATTTTTTATTCATTATTTAACTTTTTTCTTCTGTTGCTGTTGAAATCAGGCTCTTAAACCAAGTATTTTTTTTACTCCAGCAAAACAAGTAAAATGTGGTGGTACTCTTCACCTGGAGATGAAATTATTAAATACAACACCTACTCACCATATGGGAGAGCACATCCAGGTTCAAAGTTTATCTCTGCTTGATCTTCAATAAATGCTAATACTTCACTTTCCCGTAAAAGTACTCCTACTACTAGACATTCAAAAGCGAGGTGCTATGGAAGCGAATCAGTTAATGTGTAACAAGTCACACAGCCCTGCCTAGTAAAAAGTTAGCAAGACATTACCTCAGGAGAACATGTTTCAGCACTGGAAAATTCAGTCTTTTATGGATCCATGAAGTTTTCTCTCACCTGAAAATTTCTTCCAATGCACAATGAACTTGCATATTCCCAATCAGCAGTCTGCTCACTGCTTTTACAGTAAACATAGCTGTGGTTTGATGGCTTAAGAATCACCTTTTGATTCCTGTGTCTCTGGCCTTACTCCCTCTCTTTCTTTGACACTGTTCCCCTTCACAGAAAATGCTCAGCTACTGCCCTGAGCAGTAACAAGTTCAAGCTAATTTCTGAAGTTTTAGGTAATCACAAGAAAAGGGGAGAAAGGAAGCAAACAGGATGTGACATAAAGTGAACCAGAAAGGTTGGAAAAAGGTACAAGAAACTGACTTACAGTTTTAGAAACTTGGTTGGGTTTTTGCTTTAAGAATATTGAAGTACAAGAAACTGAGTTATCGTTTTAGAAACTGGGTTAGGTTTTTGCTCTAAGATAATTGAAGTATGCAGTAAGATAGAAGGACTGCTGAGTACAAGGATGGGCTCCTAGCTTGGAAATGTGGGGGACTCAGAAACACGGTAAGTTTTTTGCTTTTATAGTAAAACCTGGGCCCAGCTTTACATCTTTACAGAGCCATAGAGAAGAATTAAGCATGAAAGGGGAAAGAATTTGAGGTTACTGTAACAGCACAGTAGAAAGACATAAACTGAGTACAAAAAAGGACCTTCAGCTACCTGACTTTCTTCCTGAGACCTAGCTTCGAATCTAGATCCAAATTCAAGGAGTTGCCTTTAATCCCTTTGTTGGATATTGAAGGTATGGCATTGTACATTTATTTTTAGAATTGGGTAAGAAACAGGACACCCTGTGTGAGGCCAAAAGCCTATTTGATGCTACACTTGATTAATTGGTAGGCTGAGTTGAGTTCATTTTAAGATTAACTTTGCTTTATTTCTTTCCTGTGGCATTATGTCAAGGTGAAAATGTATTGATTTATATTAATTTCTTTTGTTCTGGCACATTCTATGTATTCAAGTTAATTTAATAAATGGGTTGTTATACACTGTTTTGGCATATCACCTTGGTAGTGACTTTCAAAAGGTACTGGTTAGAGCAAATTCTGTTGAAACTCTTCATGCAGCTGATATTTTAAAATCTCTTTGAAATAGTGTAATCTGGTATAGCAATTAGTTATTATCCTGCCACCAAGTAAGAAGGATCATCCTTGCTTCAGCATAGCTTTGACTGAGGAGGATGCACAATGATTTACACCAGCTCAATAGCCAGTCCTAAATTCTTAGCCTTGTAACTGCAAGTTCAGTCATTCTAAGAAAGATGATATAATTGTTTCTATTCTCCCACCCATTTCCTGAAAACTTTCAGAACAATCTGTCATCTTCTGAGAACAAATAATCTGGACACAGCATCATCTTTCACCTCTTGCTTTTTTGTGCAAAAAATATCTTCTGTGAAAATGAGCTGCAAATTTGGTATAATAAACACCACTAACATCAACATAGTTGGTTAAGGCACAATTCAGTACATAAGAAGGCAAGGAAGGACAGAGTAACATCCTATTTCATTGAATTTTGGTAAAATGTGACTTAAAATATTTCAGCAGTTTAGTGAACCACAGACAAAGTAAGTTTTCCCTACTGAAAAACAGAAAAAAAATGGTGTGCATGTATTGTAAACAATTTCAGCACTGAAAGGACTGAAAAGACAGAATATCACCATTTGCCAGTGAAACCATGCTCAATCAGGGGAAATCTCCAGCCTGAAACTGCATTTGAATTGACACCATTGCACTTCACTGAATAAACATCTCTCCATAAGCACTGCAAACTCTAAGGAATGGTAACACAATAGAGCCACCCAGCAGCCTCCTTACCTTGATTTTAAGAGAACTATAACAAAGAAAAATATCCCTGGCTCTTTTGGAAATCAGGCTACTGATGACTGCATAGAGAAAAGTGATTTAAGTGTATGGAAATGTAAACACTTCTTTTGAAAACCCATGTTATTCATCTCCCTAGCTACTGTTCTATAGGGAAAGAAAGTATGTGCATTTGAGCTGAGCCCTGCCTATTAACAAATGGTGTTCTCTCTGAAAATGAAAGGCCAACATAGAAAAAGACCAGGAAAAAAAGTGGAGACGAAGAGAGAGAGAGAGAGAGACCATTCTGAGTAGAAAATATGGCTAAAAGTCAAGAGACTGAATGTAAGGAATGCATAAATGAAGTAAAGAATGATAGGGATGAGCCAAGTAGGTTGCAGAGACTGCAGTGTGGTACAAATACTGAAAGAGTGACAGGTAAAATTTGTAATATATTTAACAAGAACCTTATAGTTAAAAGAGGGGAGATATCAAAATGCGTGATTTGCTTGCTTAAGCTATGTTGGCCAAGCAGACAAAATGCTATACTTCAGTCAGTAAAGCTGGGTTTTTTTGTTTCCAGAAGCTATGTGAGACTCTAAATGTCTGTGATCCTCTAGGCTAGTAAATAAAATAGTGTGCTTACAGTACAATAAAACAATGTTTTTATTCAGACTAACTAATATAAAGAAAATGGGTTGTGTAGGACAACAATTTAAAAATAACTTGGGGAATTCCAGCATTCTGTTTACATATATATGAAGTTTTGTATGCACTGCTAAATTATAGCTGGGCAAAGAAGTATATTTTACCAGAAATTAATTATTATCCATACTGAAGTCAGCACAATAATATTAGATCATGAGTTCAGTACAGCATTTTATATTTGGTTTAATACAAACCACACCTTTTTTCTTTTTGGGGATTTTTAGGTAAAGAAAAACAGACATGCACAGGGAAAACTGAGCTAGCATCATTAGATATTTACAGGTACTCCAGCAGCCAAAGGAAGACTAGGGAAAACATGGCCCTTCTGCTGCTGAATGGGGCATGCTGAAAAAAGACATGGAAAACGCTTTGTGCCTCAAGGTCTTCTTTCCCTCAGCCTTTCCTGGTACAATGAGACTACAGGAATCCCAGGTTCCTGAGAACAGAGGCAGAGTCTGCAGCAAAGATGACTTACTCTCAGTGGAGGAGGATTTGATCAGGGAATATTTGAACAGAGTAAAATACACAGAATCCAATGGGATGTACCTAGGAGGGCTGAAGGGGCTGGCCAGTGTCATTGCAGGACCACTTGCAGTAGTCTTTGAAAGGTAAATGCTGGAGGTTTTGGTAACTGGAAGACAGAAAATGTCCTGCCTATCTTTAGGAAGGGCAGCAATGAGGATCAACAGAGCTACACGTCAGTAAGCTTCATCTTGATCCCTCCAAAAATGATGAAGTAAATAATCCAGGAAACCATTTCTAAACATATAAACAACAAGAAGGTGGTTGGAAGCTGTTGGCATATTGCTCCACCAAGAGAAGGCTTCAGGAAGACTTTGGAGCAGCTTTCCAGTACCTAAAGGCCGCCTACAAGAGCTGGAGACGGACTTTTTGTCAACAGCATGTAGTGATAGGACAAATGACAATAAGTTTAAACTGAAAGTGAGTAGATTTAAGCTAGATATTATGGAGAAGAACTTTACTGTGAGCACAAAGTCCAGATGGAGGCTAGTCCCTCATGATACACTCCAGTGGCTGACACTGGGGACAATATGCTTTAACATTTTCACTGATGACCTGGACCACAGGACAGAGTGCACCTTCAATGATGCAAAACTGAGAGGAGTGTTTGATGAACCATATGGATATGCTGACATTCAGAGGGATGTCAGCAACCTGGGACATCTGGGAACAAACAGCGGTGCGTACCAGTACAGGCTGGGGGCCGACTGTCTTGGAAGCAGCTTTGTAGAGAAGGCCCTGGAGGTCCTACTGGATCATGAGCCAGCAACATGCCTTTGCGGCAAGGAGGGCCAACAGATTCTTCAGGTCTGCATCAGGAACAACATCATGTTGTCTGCAGGTTGAAGGTGTAATTCCTTCCCCCTCCTCAGCACTGGAGAGGCCACATCTGAAGTGCTGGGTCCAGTTCTGGGCTCCCCAGTACAAGGAGGGTATGGACATACTGGAGCAAATCCAGTGAAGAACCACGAAGATGATGAAGGGTTTGAAGCATGTGAGTGATGTGAAGAGCCTGTGAGACCTGGTATTCTTCAACCTGGACAGAAAAAGCTCAAGTAAATTTTATGCATGTGTATAAATACCTGGAGGGGTGGAAATCAAGAATTTGGAGTCAGACTTTTCTGAGTGGTGCCTAGCGACGGGGCAAGAAGCAATAGGCAGAAACAGAAATAGTGAGAGTGTTCTCCTATGATGAAAAACAGCTCTAACATAGGCTAACACATCTTCTCCTGCACAAAAATACTGAAAGAATGAATGCATGTAATGAGTAAATCTTGGTCAACATCCCATGCCAATATCTGTGCCACTTCGGCTGTACATTTCTGCTAATTTTTGTCAGGACTACAGATACCATTTAACACTACCATGGAACACGCACGTCTAAAAAAGTCTTTTTCTCTAATTGCGAGGAGAAATTGTTCTCTGTCAGTCGACTTCAGCAAGATTTAGACTGAATGCTTATAAAAAACTTGCTGTCACTATGGAGAAATTAAAAGAACTATGGCATTTCTAAATGCCCTTGAAGCCAGTCCAGAAGGTGATGTCATTCATATTAAGATTCTTATGTATAGGTGCAAGCAGTAATGGTGGGACTTTACAAAACAGGTTAGTTTTGACATAAAAAATTCCTGATTCTTATTTTTGTTGACAACATTCTTTTTCCTTCTCTCCTGTTTTTACTAAGGACACTGTACAATAATGTACTCCTTCCCCTCAGCCCTGCTGATTTCAGCACAGCTGTTGCTTTCTTCATGATCATTTAATGGAACTAAGGAAACAAGGACAAATGAGAGAATGGAAGATGGCATGAAAGGAAGATGAAATCTTCATGCAGATAAGTAAAATTAAATCTGGGCAGAAAATAACTGATGAGGCAGGAATAGCTGTAAGCATTCCCATAAATCCCCCAGGGAATACTGGCAAACAACACTACAATTCCTAGGGGACGTTCCTGCACATCTCTGAAAGATAACATATGCTATCCAAACCTAGCAAAGCAAAGAGTTGGAGGGTGGTTTTGTGGTGTTTTGTTTTTTTTTTGGAAGATTTCAAGTTTTTTTTCAAGAATGAAACCAAACATTTTATCCTGAAAGGAAACTTCATAATGAAAGATTTAACGCCCACTAGACTAATCAACTTTAAAAAGTGAATAGAAAACCAAACAATTTTCCCTTTGAATCTCTCAGTTTTAAGCAGAGAGCTGGTTAGAAGATCTTTGACAGCAGTTGCAGGTCCAGAGTACAACATACAGCTCTGATCTTGTACTGTTGACAGTGCTAAGTTTAGCAGCTATATTGTTTGAGGATTTTTTGTGTGTGTGTGTGTCTATTTTTGAGAACACTGGAAAAAAAACTTAGGAGGCCTGTCAAAGGATTAGGAAACAAACTTTCTGGTGCAACGCTTTCTCTGTGTAGTGGCAACCTACTTTGAAGTATTAAGAGGCAAGGGAGAGGGTCTTCCTGAGTGAAAATGATGAAAGTTTTTTAATCTTTTAAAGGTTATGCATTATGCCTCTACTTTCACATCTCAGAGTGAATAAAGTTTAGGACAGATTTTCAGTGAAGCATGGTTTTAAATGGCATGATACATTTATAAGTAAATAATTAATAAACAAATCAAACATTTAAAGACTAGGTTGTGAGCTCTGCAGTGTGCCTGGATAGTGTTTGCAGTGGGTAAAACCCAGTCTACCTGTGTCTGTGGAGGTGGTGTAGGCAAAGAGCTGCTCTTTCTGTGCCACCATTGCTGGTCTTTTTCAGCAGTAGAAAGGGACAAGGAGTGAGCACAGGCCATGCCCAACCTCAAGCAAAAATCTCAAATTCAGCAGCTCAAATAGACGTGGGCAGAGAATGTTTTTTGCTTGCTTGACTTTTTTTTTTTTTTTCCTCCTTCCTTTTTTTTTTAAGCTTACATTTTAGGAAGAACTCAAACAAACTGAAACAGGGAACTGCATCACACTCTTCTGCACCCTCCCCAGAGCCAGGTTCAGACACTGCACCACATGGGACAGATGCTAACCACTTCAGGTACTGTTGGAAAACGTTTAGAGTCTTGGCAGATGAGCACTGGACAGCCTTAAATAGAGCAGAAACAGAGCCAGGAACTCCAGCAAGAGAAGCAGTGCCAACTTCTTCCCGGATCAAGGGTGAAGCACATGTCAGAACTGAACTCTGTCAGTCTCTTTTTAAGGGACAGTAACCCTAAGGCCATATAAAAAACTTTCATCTTCTTGGAGGAGTTTCTATTGCTTTGTCAACTTTCCTCATGGCAGAATCTATCCCTAATTAGTGCTGTGTTAATGAGCCATAGCTAAAGATAAATGAGAATTACTATTCTCATTGAATAGTAATTTCATGAATCTGCACTGATACCTTTACGTATGGGTCATGGGAATAATATTAAAAAGCCAGGCACGTAAAACACTTAAATGAATGCTGAAATTACTTACTGGTGTGGTACTGACTAAGCAATACAGCAGATTTAAATAAATCTGCTCTAATTACTTTTGCTAAGAAGGATCATCTCTCAAGTCCTGCAGTTTTATCTGCCTGATCATGTTTCTGGACAAGCAGTCTTGACCCAAGGAAATGGGACACTAGCTTAGCAATTCAGACTTTCAGGCTTTTCATTTTTTTCCATATTCACTTTAAATCTGGTGAAAGAAATACATTTCTTTGATTTTGGCTAATGGACTTTTATTAAAGTAGGACTGTGACTTGGCAACGGATTGCAAGCTGGAATGTACAGGCATGGAATTAAAGCCTAGAGATAGTGATAGAGGACAAATGAAGTTCTGAGATAGGTGTTGGTAGCACAAAGAAGAGAAATGCAATAGGAAATCAGTTTGAGAGGCACTTTGGGGCAAATCTTTGAGGGTCTTTCAAGGCAAGGACACCGAGTCTGAACTGAAAGCGAGGTGTGTGAAAAAAATTAAATAGGACTATCTTCATGAGCTCACCAAATACACATTATAACCAGTTTTGTAGAAGTGCAACTTAGAAGCTCAGTAGTTTTGGTCAGACAGATTCTGTCATGCTCCCAAGGAACAACATCTCTTGACTGGCTTAACATGAAATGAAGTGGAAAAAAAAACATAACAAGATGTATTCCTCAGATAAGACAAGCCAAGAAAAAGAGACTCCCAGTACGTGGGCCATGCTGTGTAGTTCCAAATTAATCATCCCCTCAAGGTGTGGAGACTCTGAAGCAATATACATAGGGACAGCCATGTGTTGCAGCACTCAGAACTTGCTCACATTTTCCCTCAGGAGCTCTGTCTTCTGCAAAATCACAGAAAAGAAAATGAGGGTAGGTGTAAAGCAAGAAGAGGTATGAATGTTGAAATAAATGTTTACCAAACTCAGAAGAAAGCAGTTGCTGTGAACCTGCTACAAAACTAGTATTCATGGGAATACACCAGTTCCCTTCTCAAATGCACAGCATAGATGGAAGAAGATAAACTGCTAGAATCCTCAGCATGTGTTTAAACACTGGATTATGATTTTACTGCCACTTCAAAGGGTCACTTACTAATGCATAGGACAGCTTTGCTGCATGATTAACAAATTTTGACAGATATTAGGTGGTGCATGATTCTAACTTTGCCCTAAACAGAAAGAGTCAGCTGAAAATATCTGGAAATGTAAAGGAAGATTAAACTTCACTTAAAACACTGGTAGTATCTGCTGAACAAGGTGAAAACCTGCAAGACTATGTTGTAATTACATACACAGTAAGCTACCAAAGGCTTGTGACAGCCTTAAAGAAAACTCAAAACCATGTCAATAGTTGAGGAACAAGCAAGTTAAAAGTTTAGGGAAGACATCCTTGTGCACTAGGTTCAATATGAGTAAACAGTGTCCAGCTGCTGCAAAGGCAGGAAACATGATGCTGGGTTACACCAATAAAAGCATCACCAGCAGAGATAAAGATGCAATTATCCTGCTCTACTCAGTGCTTGTCAGTCCACACCTGGAATACTGTGCTCAGTTTTGGTCCGCGCTAATCAAAAAAGATGGGGACAGGCTAGAGAGGGTCCAGAGAAGGGCCACGGACATGATCAAAGGACTCGAAAGCCTGCCATGTGAGGAAAGACTGAGAGTAGTTATTCAACCCTGAGAAAAGAAGGCTCAGGGGGAACCTTATTGCTATGTTCCAGAATTTAAAAGGTCGCTACAAAGAAGCTGGGCCCCCTTTTTCTCAAGGATTCACATGGAAAAGATGAGGGATAATAGGTACAAGCTTCTCCTAGGGAGATTCTTATTGGACACATGAGGAAAATTTTTCACAGTGAGAACAACCAGCCTTTGGAATAATCTCCCCAGGGAAGTGGTGGACTCCCCAACATTGGACACTCTTCAAATTCAGCTGGACACGATGCAGGGCCATCCCGTCTAGACCTACTTTTGCCAAGAAAGTTTGGACCAGATTATCCTGGAGGTCCCTTCCAACCTGGTGTTCCAAGATTCTTCTAAGAAGGTCATCCACATTTAACATCCAAGAATGTGAAAATGGTTTTATATGTTCATGGTTATTTCTCAGCAGAGTATCTCTTCATATAAAAATGACAGTTGTCAAAACTGGAAGTTTCTGCATGGATATACTGGTTTTACTTTGTATTACATTGGATTGGTACCTTACATCTAGAACTGAGTAAGTTCCCTGACAGGAGAAATTAGCCCAGGACTGTGTAAGTTACCAGTGCAGTCACCTTACATAAGAAAAAATGGGTTTTGAAGTCCTTGACTTAAAGGAAGTAATTTGCTGGAACTCTCCTACATCATATGATTACATCAGGGAATGAGATCCTATAGCCCTGCAGCCAGATTACTTATGTTAGAGAGACAGGTTGAAGCCCCTGATCTTTCTAAGACCAGGGGTTAGGACAACACATCACACATTGCCTTTGAACACTTCTGCCACTAGGCTACTGTATGGATGGAGATGTGGCAGAAGATGATATAAATAATGTGTTCAGCCACTTCAGATGACACTTTTTGTATTGTATAACTAATTACATAAGAATCTCTGTTTTCGCTAAGGTGGCCAGGACCTAGATACAAAAACCCATTTTGAAATACCAACTCTAACAAGAAGAAATCATGATCCTGAATTATTTCTAGCTCCTACATTTCTCCTTTCTCAGTTGTACCTTTCAAAGCACCATGGAGAGCTTTTCTAATAGAAAAAATACATCTCAATTTTAATTTTGTTTGGGATATACTTGAGATTTCTATATACAGAAAATACACATTAACATTTAGAATGAAGCCTTTCAATTGACAACAAAATTGCACATGGAAAAAATCAGACATTCTTACAATTTTCTTGAAACTGGGGAACACAGGATTTTTGCACATGAAGTATTTGTTTGCCAAATCACAGACTCTGTACAAGATAAGAATAACTGTCTAAAGTTAACTGTCTTGTGAAAGAATAACGAATCAAACTGTAAGCTCTGATCATGCAGGACATAATCTTTCCCACCAGAGCATTCTTTCTTTCCTAATCACTCTTCAAAATCACTGTTCTTCAGCAACAGTCCTTCCACTGTGAAATGCTGCCAGGGACACAAAATAATGTAAATTCATGATAGCATATTGTGATAGCAACAGAGCAGCTTTATTTCTTAGAATAGCTGGAGAAAACAAAATGTGTGTATAAGCACATCAATAGAGAAAGAGGGAGAGCAATAGGCATGTATATGTATTTATGTACACTGACTTGAACACACATGTATGCAAAGACGCTGCATTTAAGGAACAAAAAATGAGCAATGCTGTTCTTAGATTCTACCAAGTGCCCCAGCCTTGCTTCCTTTCAATTGTAAATAATTTTCATATCTGCTTCTTCTGATCAGCAAACCAGCAGCACCTTTTCTGGTTTAGATGTTACCAGAATGATACTCTGAGAAGGCATCCGTAATTGAGTATTGCTTCAGAAAAGCCATAATCTGTAATTAGTTATGTGAACCATATTATTCAAACATAATTACAGACAGCACTTTAACAAGAAAACCACAGTTAATATTAGAGGCCTTTTTCAGTATCATAAGCTCAGTGGGAAAGATTTCTGTTGTGATCTCTTTTTTTTGGTTTTGAATCTGAATGATACAGTTCGAGGATTTTGTTTGTTTACCTGTGAAAATCATCTTAACCAGAGCTTATAAATAGAGTTTTATATCTCAGTAAATTCAGCTGTTGATCATAAAAAAGCTTTGACCATATTATTCACCTTGATTTGCATCTGTCTTTACAAGGAAGGTCTCATATTGGAGAAAATCGTCCTGCAAACTGTGTGTTTACTAAAAATTGAGAATGCTAAGGACCCAGTCCTAAGCACACTCACAGAGACCTTCACAGCAACTGAGAATGGACACAGAAATAAATGAATAAATGCAAGGAGATTAAATATTGAGACAGGATGAGTCATTTTGTACCAGTCAGTGCCAGCTCTACATTTGCATTGGGGAAGGTCAATTATCTCAGACTGAAATATAGCTGAAACTATGAACTCAGTAGTTCTGGGCACTTAACACTGTTTAGATCTGTACTTTAACACTTAATTTAATATTTTTCCTGAAGGGAAATGATTAATAATTGTATTCAGTGAAGCATGCACTTTAAAAGATTGACCCTCACAAGCTGTTGTTTTTTTAGGATTAGAAAAAAGTAGCTGTTTCCCCAGACACTATCCACTTATGTGACTTTTATTTTACACTACACAAAGCTGCTGAATGATATGTCCTAACAGCAAAATTTTAAAGGCAACTAATTAGAAGAGTACTTTGCAATTATGTTTTAGACCATTCAGGAACAAATAAGAGTGAAGTGCTATTTGATGCTGAGTCTGGTATTGATGAAAGTTTCAAATTTCCTCATATTGAATCCAGTGTTACTTCTGATCCACTGCTTAAGTGGAACCAGTGAGCAGGCAGGAAATTATGCCTGTTAATGCTTCAGTTTGCATACTGAAACATACACTATTACTTTGAAAGGAATCACTTCCACATATGAAAAGATTCTGGCATCAGCAATACCTTGACAGACTTAGGATATATCCCATGCACATTTTGAAAAATAAAATTTAAGCAATTGGAGACTGAGACAAACAAATAATGGCATCAGGTAAGAATAAGAATGCTTGATTCAGTATCTTAGTATCAAGTTTAAAGAGACAAGAATAAGTTTTCTAAGTGCTAAGAGCTAGAGTACATATCAAGTATGGTAAAATTTATTTACACTCAAAAAACTAATGTTGTAAGAATAAAACAGTAATTTTTCTGCTCTTCAAGCTTCTTTTGATATGAAAACCTTCATTACAAGTTAACACTTCACATTTTCAGAGTACATTGCAAACAATAAATAATTTTGGCAATGAAGTAGATCAACATTATTTTTCATATTTTGTTATGCTGTACATCAGAAAACTGGAACAAATTATGACCCAGAAATGGATTTTCAAAGCTTTTCGGCATATGAAGTTGGAGATGGGAATCCAGAGGATTTTAAAAGTGCAAAAATGTTTAAATCCTATAGATTAATAATCCAGGAGCAAGTCATCCCCTTATTTGGGTCTTCAGCATTCATAGCTAATAAACTTGTTCAGAGAAAAAGATGACTGGACAGAGAATGATGCACAAAATGGTCAGAGATGCTGATTAGAAACTGCCTTAGAAAATCTAGCTACTTCTGCAACACAGAAGTTGCCCTATCATAAAGTTCAAGAAAAAATGTGCCATGTTTCCACTGTATTTCAAGCGTGCATTTGATATCCTGCCAAGGCTGCTTGCAGTCATGTTCACTGGGTTTGTGTATTCATATGTGTATACAATGCATTAGGAAGTGCACCAAAAGATTACCCACCAGCCTCTAAGTTCTCCAAACAGCCATTTCTTGGCAGTAACTGCTGCCCCACATCTGCCATAGCTACTTTTAACACTGTGTTAGGTGCAGGAGGCTCTGCGCTCCATGCCAGTGCTTTGAGACTATAGTGAAAATAATGTGCTGCTCAACCTACTACAAAAGCAAATATTGTTAAACAAACGACCTTTGCACTTTCTCAAAAAATATTCCCACTCTCAAACTTCTAGAGAAGCATATAATGCAATTATTAACATGTGATCTCCTCTGTAATATCAGTATGTGGCTTGAAAATCCAGTATAACTCAGTGTTAAACTAAAAAGTGAAACTGGCAACTGGACTTTCAACAGTAACATGCTTTTAAGTAGCAGGAGAAGGTTATGGTCAGTCAGTATAAGTAACAAAACACTATTTTACTGCTGGTGAATGAAATGTGATGTGTGCACACAGATGCTGCCCAGCAGACTGCACATCATTTCATACATTCTTTGTAGTAAATAAGGCTTCATAGCTTGAAGAATTTACAATGACAATGAAACCGAAAAAAAGTGCTTAAGAATTAAAATTTACATTTCCAGCGTATAATTATCACCAGATTTAATGACACAGTCTTTTCACACAGTATTCCTTTGGTTTGTTAAAATAAATCCTAATTCCATGATGCTTTGCACATGTTCAAAATGAGAACAACATTTTACAGTTCTGCACTTGGTAATCTGGCTGGTCTCATCTACTTTTCTCCCTGTGCACCAACCAGGTGGCACAGAGTACTGAAAAACCTCTCACTGGCAGATGATACTCGTAGTGTGATGGATTCTCTGGCAGTCAGAGAGCTGGTGAAGCTGTTTCCTGCCCCTTCTCTCCTACATCTTCCTACTTTCCCTGGGGTTAAGAGGACAGATGAGCCAGAAGGAACAAGCTAATTTCTACACATGCTGCTTTACTCAGCAAATAAATGGGCCCATTTCCAGCAAATAGAGATTAATGCCTTTCACTGTCAGTGCATACATATTTATTTTACACAACTCAGAATCTGAAGAAACTTCAATGGGACTTTGGAAATCCTGTGAAGCGGTGCAGTTTGGTCTCTGCTCACCTCACATCATGAAACACTATAATCAGTGAGGTGGCCTTCGTTAGCATTCTGATGCCTGAGGATAACAGCAGGCACCAAGATGACTATTTCCAGCACCATTAATTCTTAGGAATATTTTTACAGAGATTCTGCAAGGATTCTCTTTGGCTTTGTCCTTCATGGCCATTTCTGATTCAGTATTCCAGCTAAACAGTGCCAAAACGACTCAAAATATGTGCCAATGGTTTTTCCACTGTTCTGTGAGTGTTACAACTTCTGAACTGAACTCCTAGTGCCCTACCTTGGTTATTTCCCAAGTTTCAATCCTCTACTCTTCTGCGGAGCACCCAATCACACAGATTCTTTTCTTTTCTCTTTTTTTTTTTTAATTAATTTTTAACTGTTTCTATCACTGGTCTCATTGAACTCAAATTGAAGTGTAAATTTTGAACATTTACAGACAATTAGGTTACAGCAAAGTGGTGGCTGACACTTGCTTGTCTGAAGACCTTTATTTCCTTCAGTTGAGAGAGAAAAGGAAATATCATACAAAAGACTTCACAGAACTCCAAATCATCATTCTCACCTACTAACTGCTGCTAAATACTTTCAGATTTTTAAAACTGATCAACAGACTAAAACATTGAATTTCTCTTTGATGATGCAGTCAGCAGAAGATATGTACTTCGTAAATAACATTTAATAACAAGTACAGAAGATGAGAAGTTCCTTTAAAACCATAATCTATCAGAAATTTATTCCTGAAAGAATTCTGCTGGAAGAACTCTTTGACACAAAGATTAACCAAATGGTCTGGCCATAAATTCAGCTTTTTCAGCCATTTTACCCTCCCTCTGAGAAGCTTGTCATTTCATCCTATCTATCTTCCTCAAGAGGTAAATACTGATACTTCCCAGGGTGCCAATTAATCTTTCAAAAAATTTTAGAAGAGACATAGTTATATTTATATCTAAATCAATATTCAGTTTTCTAGTTACAGTAATCGGTTTTGGTTCAGTTCATTTTAAATTATTCAAACTTATACAAAAGAGAATTTGAGACTGCAAATAGAGAATCAGGCACTTATTTGGTGTGAACAGAGAAACATGGACATAATGTGTTTCTCAAGAGCAGTACAGATTAAGAGACAGAGACAAAGTAAAATATAAGAAACAGCTTGTTATCTGCATCAAAAATAAAGGCTTGTAGACTTCAAGCAATGCTAAGCATAATAAAATTTTAAGGTATGTATAGAAATTTAACATCTACTATAAGGAAGCTATTTCAATGGAAAAGTACCGCTTTTTAAAGATATTCTCAGAAGTCATGCATTTGTACATTTGCCAAAATTAAATGTTTAAAATATAAGAATGTGATATATTTGCAAAAAATATTAAATACAGTGGTGTTACTGACCTGTATGAGTCAACAATTTGCACAGAATCCTGAATTTGCTTATCAAGCTTTTAAGTTCTATTGTCTTATTTAAAGGTATGTTGTCAACTTCCATAAAACTTAAATGATTCTCGTTATGGACATGAATTAATTAAAATGGTTAACACCTGAAGCTGAGTTTTACTTGTATTGCCAAATGTCGCTTGCTGTGCAAATAAGGCCTGTCAGAAGCCACTAACTGCATTTGTGTGATTTTCAGTCTCAGAAGTTTTGTACTCTCTCAATAAAATCAGGCAGAATGAGTTTTTTAGATGTCCTAAAAAGACTTTTTACTTGCACAACTCTGCTAATGTCCAACAGTACACGTATCATGAGACATCTCTAGCTTTATTCTCACCACAATTCCTACATATTCCTGTCTTTTCTTCGGATATCTTTAGATTAAAAAGTTGTTGAAAACCAGTCTTATTAACTGTTCCTCCTGCAAGTTTTTCCTGATTCCAGACTTGTGAGAATTTACATTCCTGGTTATGTGAATGGCCACACATCAGATTGCAAGACAGGAATATATTCAGACTGTGCATGGTGGTAGGAAGCAGCCTGGGCATGTTGCCTGACAATGTTGGAAAAGGAGTGGAGGAAAGGAAATTTCTGGTGGAATTCTTAGGGGAAAAGCCCTGTCTTTTGTATTTATCTAGCACTTCTCATCCAAGAACATCAGAGCATGTATCCTTTGATGAAAAGAGAAAAATACCTTCAAGACCTTACTGCTACAAAACTTTATCTAAAGGAGAATTAAGCCCATGAGTGTTAGCAGTAACAGGGCCTAAATTTGCAAATGATCAAAGGCAAATGATCAAAGCAAATAAGCAATATCTCAAGCAGGTTAAGATAGCATCTTCCCTCACATCTCTATAAATTATTATTTAAAAATTCCTTTGGAAACTGAAAGGTATATTTCCCATGGAAAATATATACTCTGAGAAAAATATATTTTGACAAAATATGGCAAAAAATCTCTGCCAGGTTTAAGGAACTGCAACAAATAGCTAGTATACTTAAAATCTAGTCCTAAAACTCTGACATGTAAAGGAAGTATAAGTTGATAAGGTGTGCCAGGACACTTGAAATTCATTAGCTGAGCTTTGCTATAGTCCCAGTCTGATGGGTGATGAACAGATTTTCCGTTTTCTCCTGATTTTTGAAAGTCAGAGTCGATAGCTAAGGACACTCTCACAGCCTGATTAATACCTTCCTGTGGTGAGCAAAATAAGCAGGGCCTGACTAAAACTGCACTAGCATAAAGTTGATTTGACATACTATTGCAGTGCAAATAAATGCTGACTTGAAACAAAACATGTCCTGAGAACAAAGTGGAAGAAGACATCTAACCATGTAAGAAGAGGAAGAGGAGAAAAATAGTCCTTGCAAATAAAATTGATTGCATTAAGTATTTAAACAAACAGTCCTTTCAAAATGTTATACGTTTATACAGAAGGGTCTCTGGTGTCTACTTATAACTTAAGAAGGGGAGTCTTATTTAAGCATAACAATCTTGATTTAAAAATCCAAAGTAGTAATGTAAATCAAATGCGTGAAGGGGCCGATTAATGCACACCTTAAGCATATTAGGGTCTCTGCATCGACAGCTCCTTGTGTATTCATCCATGGTACATTTTAACCAGAACTATTGCACAGTTTGTCATCTTATTTCTTAATCAGGACCTTCTCTCTTGAGGGTTATGGCTCTTTAATCATCATTATTGTCATTAAAGCATGTGCTTTTTAATGCCAAGTAATTCGTAAAAATTTCTGTGAAAAATTTTTTTGTGGTTTAATTTGAGAACTGCATAAACTTTGTACCAATATACTTCAAATTTTAGCCTCTTCCAGTCTATATGTTGAATATAAAGCTTCTCTGTAGTCTGTGATCAGAAAATAATACAGTTGTTTTAATAACGTGACTTACAACTGCTGTCAGTCTTATTAATCTGTCCTAAAATCTGAGCTGATAGGACAGAGATCTAAGCCTCCTAGTGATAAATAAAACAACAGTACTAAATCCCCATTTCCCTCAGCTAGGAGAGTATTCTAATTCTCAACAAGGACTTTGATCTATGGAGATAGAAAAGATATCAGGTTTGGTGAAAGTATTAAGTGGGAGGAACACATTGATAATGATTGAAATATACCAGAAAAAGAATGAAACAACTGTCAGAAATGGTAAATGTATTCATAGCTTTAAAAATAGAAAGTGAAGACATATTCTCATTGTTAAATCAGTATTAGAATTTCATTTTAAAGACATTAATTTCTACATTGAACATATTTTTTTCTGAACTACGACATTTGCATCTTATAATTCTAAACCTGCCTTCTGCTTCCATGCAAACTCAGTGGACTTTGCAATGAAAAGATTCATGAAGAGCTCTATAGACAGATAGGAACAGCCTCACGCTCGCAGGCCCTTGCTCTCATGGGGGACTTCAACCACCCTGATATCTG
>JANRGW010002723.1:0-35274 GCA_024733675.1 Psilopsiagon aymara | reverse complement strand
GCGTGGAGACCTCATAGCAGCCTTCCAGTATCTGAAGGGGGCCTGTAGGGATGCTGGGGAGGGACTCTTCATCAGGGACTGTAGCAATAGTACAAGGGGTGATGGATTCAACCTTAAGCAGTGGAAATTTAGATTGGATATGAGGAAGAAATTCTTTAGTGTAAGGGTGGTGAGGAACTGGAACAGGTTGCCTGTAATGATCTAAATGATATATCCCTGGCAGTATTCATTGCCAGGCTGGACATAGCCTTGGGTGGCATGGTTTAGTGGGAGGCGTCCCTGCCCCATGGCAGGGGGGTTGGAACTAGATGATCTTAAGGTCCTTTCCAACCCTAGCTATTCTGTGATTAAGCAGAGTTGTGTGCAGCTCAGAGATACCCTGCTAAGATAACTTTGGGTCCACAGAGAATACCATGTATCAAGTTATTGTGTAGCTATGCAGAGCCATTTCCAATGTGAGTTTTGCCTTAGAGATATCAAAATTTTTAAGCCTACTGAGTAATGGTTTCTGTATTGATGATGAAACAGCGTGGGGAATGAAATCACAATCCTTGCGTCTTTTCTGAAAATACTATAACTAAAAATTAGATCATTCAGCTTGTCTTACAGGGAAAAATATCTGGCCAGGTAACATAATCAAGTATTTAAAGATATTACAACGTGTGATAGAAAAGGAGTTTTGTTTTTATTTTGTATTTTATTAGGAAGAACTTATTCAGTATTAGAAGAGTGCTGGAGAAAGAAGATGTGTCCTTACATCTGTGAATGTTGAAGGAGAAGCTTTATTTTTGAGGCAGTCTCATACACCTGTATTTGTTATGATAAGATGCCATTGCTGTTTAGACTATAATTCTCATGAAGTGCTGGATTAACTTTTTTTTTTTCCTTAATACAAAAAGGGCAATTCATTTTTATTTCCCCTCCCCTTCCCCAGTAAATCTTTGTTGTGTAGGCAGCTGTGTTTCAAAATAGCTGTTTCTTCCAGGTACATTATTCTGAATGTGTTACTCTAGGGCTTTTCTTTGTGGTGTTCTGAGAATTCCCAACTGAATGAAGCTTGGATGGGCAGGTAAGGAGGAGATGGGAAACAACAGAAACCTTAGCCTGCTGGTTGTGTCTCAGCTTGGACAAACAGCCTGTCCAGGGAGTCTCTCATAATGGTTTTTCCTCAGCTTTGTACTTCAGGCGTGATCCTGCATAACTTCAGCATATCTGTAGCCACAGGGTGATTAAGGGACTGGAATGTACTTCATTTGAGGCTGAGAGCTGGGACTATGCAGTCTGGAGAAGAGAAGGCTCAGGGGGATCTTACCAATATGTGAAACTACGTGATGAAGGGGAGTGAAGAAGGAGTCAGACTCTTCTTATTAGTGCCCAGGGACAGGACAAGAGGCAGCAGGCACAAATTAAACCTGATGAATCTCAGTCTTAACACAAAAAGACTTTAACTCTGAGGGTGCCCAAACACTCCAGCAGGTTGCCTGGAGAGGTTCTGGAGTCTCCATCTGTGTAGATAATCAAAACCTGGCTGGGCAACCTGCTTTGACAGCTGACACTCTTTGGAGTCTGGGGGATTGGACTAAATGATCTCTAGTGAACACTTTCAGTCGAAGTGGTTCTGTGATTCCATGGCTTGAAACAATTTTTGGTGTTAACTTTGTGTGAAATGGCAGAAAAATACTTGGTTGAAGCTTTGCACTTTCGAAGAGCATCTTAAATTTAGTAATCAACTCTTGACAAAAATGTCCCTGCTAACAAAAAAGCAAATGTGGAGAATATTTGCAGATAACAGACTGGTTCAACACTGGATGTTGTTAGTATCTTAATTGTGTTTAGGTCTACAAGTTGCTGGGGAAATGGAAGCAGATAAGGGGGGTAAAGCAGTCAATGCTGTGGCCTCTACAATGCAGTCCTCTGCCCAGAACTGATGTGAATCATTGCACCTTTCAGAGATTGGAGTGTTTCTGCTGAGGCAGAACTTCCAGTTCAGGTTCCTCCAAAGGAAATTTGTTTTGCACACGAGAGCCGCTCTGCAAAATGAACAGAAGCTTTGTGAGGAAGATCAAGGGGAGGTTATTCACTTCAAAATCACCCTGTTTGCTCTAAACCAAAATGCAACGGAATAGAGCTAATTGCATGTTGTTGATTTCCCTCTATTTTCAAGTACTTTATAGGTTATTTCTATTTTTTCTTCTCTCTGGAGATTTTTAATTTCTCTTATGTTTGATAGAATGCTTCGCCCGTAAGAACTGAATCCTGGTATGTATATTTCTAAATTACATTGTTGATCCTTTTAAAGTATTACTGTTAAAATTTCCCTGTGAAACTCGTGTGAACTGTTCACACTAGGATAAAACCCTAGACATTTGAAACAACAAATTGGATACAAAACGTTGAAGGGAAGAATGATGTTAGATTTCCCTTTCTTTTCTGGATAAGCTTTGATTTAAATTGAGAGTTGTTACCTGATGTTCTTTTGTTGCACAGCTGACTGAATGATAAGGGAGTTTGTTTTAACAGCTTTTCAAATGAATGTAGGTAACAAATGAAAGCTGCTTTTTGTGGTGCTTGTGTCTGAGTGAAGCGTGATAATGTTTCTTCAGATCAGGGAAGGAAAAAAGAAATGCCCCTGTTGGGATGCTTTTTGGAGGGCTAATGAGGTAGGAGAGGATCTCCTGGATTTCTTGTAGAAACCCTATCTTCTACAACGGCTCTGGGATATTTTTATTTAATTTTATTTTTTTACCTTTTTTGCAAATAGTTTGAAAGCCATGATTTTTATTTTTTTTTTTTTTTTTTTTAAGAAAGAAAAGATGTTTAAGAAATACATTGAAGTAATGTGGGGAAAGACACTGTTGGATTAACCTTGTAAGAACAAATTCTCCCCGAATGTGAGTGAAATACACCTGATTTGCTAAAACCCTGTAAAGCCAGAATCGTTAACACCTCTTACATGTACTTCAAAGGTGTTTTTTTCCTTTTTAGTATTCTTGTTTATTTATTTTTCCCCTATGTAACACTGTATGAATGCTGAGAAAAAGGTTAAATTACAAAAGTGAGAACTGTTAGGTCCTTGATGTAGTCGTTGACCTAACCACAAAATAATCAAGACAGCAAGAAACTGTCTCAGTTTTACACAGATGTTCTTTCATATGGTTTTTGGTTCTGTGAATTGGATTGCAAGGTTTTGGTACAGCTGTAACTCAGACAAAAAAAAGCCTGAATAAAGAAGTTTACTTTTTTGCCTAAAAATCTGACTTTCATTGTGAGGATGAACAGATAATAACACGACCGACAAAATACATTGCAGTGTTTGTAATAAATTCTTAAGTCTTACCCTTCTCTTCTTTTTTATGCCTTCTGTTGGGGAAATGCAGAATGAATAGGGATCTGTTGCATTCATTCACATCAAGTTCAGTGCATCCACATTTCTCCTTATTGCATGAGGGCCCCAGTGTGATTGTACAAGGGAAGCTGACTCCTGCCTGCATGCCAGCTGGGTGGCTGTGCATCGCAGCTCTGCTGCTGCCCATGCTGTAAAAGCAGCAGCAGCGCAGGTGAAAAAATCGGCTGCAAGGTGTTTGGCTGCTATGTTTTCTGTTTCTTCCGTCCTAACAAACTTGCATTGTGGGTGAAGATGAGTTCTTTGTCATTTTGCAGGAAGCAGTGCAGATCTGATTACAAAACTAATGCTAACTGGAGAAGGGCTTGGGTACCTCAGGGATTTTCTTTTCCCTCCTCTGTCTTTTGAGTAGTTTGACAGATAATAAGATCTTGTACATATGTGCCACTGTTACATATGGCTCAGTTCATTGTTTTGGTCTTCTCAGGAATCCTCTCAGAGAACCTTATAGATGATCCACACTCCTGCCAGCATATTCTTCTGCGTAATCTAACCTAATGACAACCTAACAGATATCTTCCCTTTTTTCTTCTAGGTGCTGGGCTCAAATGTTAGTTAGTTCTTTTTCATTATGCCCAGTAGAAGGTAGTCCTTTAAATCTCAGAGTAACGGACCATTATGTGTAATGGTACTTGCTCGTTGTTCAGTGGCACACATATCTTCTTGACTGTAGGTTTGGTGAATTTACAAGTCATCTTTATATACTGGTATGAAAGTAGAGGCATTTTAGGTGTTCATTAGGTGAGTACAGATAGGCAAGCATCAGACCTGATGTGTGCTATTTATCGGTGGCATTGAATTCCCAATTCCAGTTCCACAACTTTTGTAAGTTATAGTAAAATTAATATTGAAACAGTATTTTACCCTTACACATAATGCTGTTTCACTTTTTTTTAACAATGGCAGCTCATATGGAAGGTAATGTGATGGAGAGGAGAGATTGTTCCAGGTGTAAAACTTGACTTTTACAAGCTTTTACTTAGCTTTTACTAAGCTGAGCTTAGTTCTTTACTTAGTTAACTAACTTAGTTTGTTAATCTCTTAAACTGCAGTACATCAAATTACTTCATAATCACTTCATAATTAATTCATTGTAACTTCATAATGATAATGAAGGGATAAGTGAACTAGGTATATAAAGTGATAAGTATAAAGATACGCCAAGCAGACATGAAAACTGTGGGACTTGAGGAAAACAGTTCTGTAAACTAGGACAGAGATAGTTGGTTTGCATTTCACGTTTGATATGAATATGTGATCTGCTCAGTCACAGAGAATGGCTGCTTGCCTTATAAAATAGTGCTAGTTATGCTAAGCACTTTACAAGGGATTGGAGACAGAGGGTACCAATCACACCAGTCTTACCCTGATACCTCCACAAGACAAACTCCAGTTCTGATGACTGCAAATTCTGAAATAGTGGTCATTGTGGATTTTTTTTTTTTTTTATATAAATATTTTTCACTTTTATAAATAACACTTCTAATGAAGACATTTGAGATGTGGAGCAGAGCAAAAGGAATTTAATCTTGGGTAGTATTTATAATAGAGGGTTTACCAAGGCAGTCTAATTTGGGTTGCTATAGTTCCCTTTCAACTTCTTTATTTAGACTACTCATCCATTTTAAATGACAAGTCAGGGAGAACACAGGTTGAAAGTGGACTGCTTTTGTTTAGGTTTTCCTTACCTGCTGTAGTGCTGACATTTCCTTGGTGTGGATTACTAATAAATGTGAAGATGCTCTTGCAGCTGATATTGCAATGTACCAGGCTCCGTGTGAGCTCCTCAACTAGCGTGTAAGAAGACTCGATGCCATGGAGTATTTAGTTAAAAGATAGTTTTGGTGGTGACACATACAGACAGGCATTAAACTGCTTGGATGTTTGGTATCACTCCAATTTCCTCTGCAACACATCACCTTTCTTTCAATGTCAAGTACCAAGGTGTGTTTTGGAGTATGTGCAGCTTCCTATTCAAAGGCAGGCAAAAAGTGAAGGATTGTAGTTGCTGCCTGTTTCTTTCTCCTAGAAGTTGATCCTCAACATCATTAGCACCTTACCTTGTCCTAAAGACTTGAATTGTTTTGTAGGTGCCTTCTTAAAAAAAGGGCAGAACGTGGTTTTGTTACTTGCCTTATCTTAGGGCTAAAAGCTTTTGAGTGTTGAAATGCTGGGCTGTCAGGTAGGTTGCTAACTGTGTCTCCTGCTGTGTTATCACTTTAAAAACTAATTATGAGAGCATGGAGGGATAAAACCAGCTTCTGCACTAAATATAGTATGTGGGATTGGAAAACTGGTAAGGGAGCTGCAATACTGACTGTCTTACTACTCTAGCTTCAAAGGCACAATAATTTTGATATGGACATTTAGACTACATCTGTAAGACTTCAGTGGGATCACTGAAAAATTTGTAGACATTTATCATCACTGGAGATTTTTTTCTGGACTATTTATGCAGTGTGCTTTTGAAAAATGGTATGGGATAAGATAGACCTCAGACTATGTAAGCAACTCTCCCACAAAGAGGTATATACAACAGTTGAATAACCCAGTGATTCCATAGCCATAATGGTGATGTTTTTAAATGTCCAACTGCAGAAAAATATTATTTTTATAGTTCCATGAAGAATTATTGAGATTAATTGTTGATTGATGAAAACGCAGAAGTAGCAGTTCTATGCAGGGGCAGATTTCATAGAGCACTTAGTGTATTTTAGGTTTATTATGTCCTAAGCCTAACGGCTAGGATAAGCAATCTAATATCCAGGTTAATTATAATGGGAGAGATTTCATCCAGCATGAATTAAGAACACAATGTGAACAGAAATCATTAGTGAAAATTAGTATTTGATTATTGTAAAATTCTTAAGAACACAAGCATTCGTGTCATGTGAAGACAGACAACTCATGAGTTCATTTTCTGTGAAGAAGTTAAATTTCAGAAGGGTTTAGAGTTTAGTTTGGTGGTCTAAATAAGCTTTAATGAGCTGATTTTTAACTTTGTTTTAATCAATGAAGTAATAGGAAAGAAAATGAATAATACTGAAACTTCTCTAGAGTATTGTGGGTTGAAAACTAGAAACTGAAAGAAATTAGAGGTTCTTTATTCTCTGTTTCTTAACCAAAAGTATCACTTTGCCACTAACAGAATTGATTCTTTTGAGACTGAAGAGACTAGTTCTGCATAATGTTGCCATAGAATATGTTGAAGTATTGATCAATTTGTCACACTTATGTAGTAATGCTGGAAATGTGGTACACAACACCTTCCCATGTTTTTATGAATGGAAACCTAAGCTAGATTGCATTTATGCATATATGATATGTGTCCACAAGTGCATTTTGCTCTATACAAAGGAAACCTGCAGGTACACTGCATCTAAACTGCATTTAAGAATTACCTGGAGGACTTTGTTCTTCAGAACTGGACAGTCTGTGAGATTAAAGAAAACTGCATTCATAGCTGCTTCGGCCATTTTCATAGATTTTAATCTATTTAGTACTGTTTTCTTTTACAGACAGTTACTATTTAGTCTTGGATTTGAGGCTGACTTAAAATTCGTGTGCACTGATCAGCTATATTTAATAGGAGTTTTCTATATATTGGGGAGCAGAAGAGGTGTCTAAAAACACAGATACTGTAGGGTAGGTATGTAAGAGTTTGTATAGCTTGAAGTAAGTTATTTAGTGTTGTCCAATTACAACTGCTGTCTAACCCTTCAAGATAAGTAGTCAACAAGAAAACCATTACCAACAAATTACGTCCTCCTCTTCAGAGACTAGATAGAATGACCATGGCATTGGGGTAGGTGTCTTTGAATAGAGTGTCCTTAAGGACCTAATGATTACAGAAATCTTTAAAAGAGGTTTGTTTGGAATAGTGTAGAGCAACATGGAGCTACTAAAAAAAGACTTGGTAAATCATTAAGGGGTAAAGAGGTAACTGGCTTGTTTTTGAGGAGAAGAAAGTTGCAAGGAATAGATCTAGATCTATTTTGAATAGTGTTACTGTGCAGTGATGAATGAATAGAAAGCGTCAGACCTTTATATGTAATAAGGAATAAATTAAGTGTCAGATGCTTGTATAAAGAAGGACATGTGCGTGTGCGATGTGCAAGTCCAGCCATCTCACCTCACTGTCTTTTTGAGACTTGACTACTGGAGGGTAGATAAAATGAAAATGTTAATGTCAGTTGTTGATCACACTTGTTCCAAGATCCTTCTTTTTGCCATCTGGAGACAAATTTTTCCTCTTTTTTAAAAAAAGAAAGAAAGAAAATTACCTTTATGTCAGATATAGAACATCTTGAGTGAAGTTATTCAGATAAGCTTAAATCCTGGATAAGTATTTGTGTCTGAGGTTTTCATATGAAAATGATTTCTAGGTTAAAACTTTTCAGAAATGAAGTCTAGCCATATGTAATAGCTCTTGAGAGGGTTTCTATCTCATGAACACAAATAATTAAAAACAATTCCAGTGGCTCTTCCACACTGGGACAGCATGGTAGGGAGCACATGGTTTATGGAATGAAGGAACCGGATGGCTGAAGGGCATGATTACACTAGAGAGAAGGATGGCAGCTAAAATGTCAGTGCAAGATGAAGCTCTGACTTGTGGCCTGTTGTGAAATGGGAGTAGTAAGCATCTTGATGTGGACTGAAATTGTATTATTTCACTGTTAACTTTTGAAATTGAAAAGAGAACTTCTCTGTAGCAGGGGACAACTTTTCCAGTAGTGGGAAAACCCCGTTGTCCTTACAGAGCTTTTTTTTTGAGTCTGACCACTGTAATAAAATTATAGAATGGTTTGGGTTGGAAAGGACCTTACGATCATCCAGTTCCAACCCCCCTGCCGTGGGCAGGGGCACCTCCCACTAGACCATGTTACCCAAGGCTCTGTCCAGCCTGGCACTGAGTACTGCCAGGGATGGAGCTTTTACTACTTCTTATGGGCAACGTGTGCCAGTGCCTCACCACCCATACAGTAAAGACCTTCCTCCTTATATCTAACCTGAACTTCCCCTATTTAAGTTTGAACCCATTATGCCTTGTCCTATCACTACAGTCTCTAATGAAGAGTCCCTTTATGGTATCCTTGTAGACCCCCTTCAGATACTGGAAGGTTGCTATGAGATCTCCACGCAGCCTTCTCCTCTCCAGGCTGAACAGCCCCAACTTTCTCAACCTGTCTTTTTGTTCTTCTGCAGGAGACAGCTGGGTGGTAAAGGCTTCATGGTTTATCCAACCTGAGCTTTCATTATACTAGATAATTTTCCTAGATAGAAACTAGATGCTAAAACTAGTCTGTGCTTTGATTGTGATGTAGTTTGTGTGTTCTCTGCTGTGAGGGTTTTGGAAGACTGGTAAGGCTCAGCGTACCTGAAGAAGTCATGCCTTCTGACAAGGAATGGTTGACTGTAATCTCTTCTATAATAATTTTCTGTGACCCTAATTTTTTTTATGCTAAATAGTTGTCTGTGACAATTTTGCTTTGCTGTATGGTAGTGCATTAATTGTGTAGTCAGTTATCTCTTGACTGAAATGCTTATCTGGGTTGTTCTGTTTGTAACAGTTACTCCCCTGGCACATTTCATGCTTCTGCTTGTTTAGTAGTCTAGAGAAGGACGTCTGTTTATTGACACAAAAGGACTCTTCTGACCAGATGGAAGAGCTGCAGATTTCCCTCATCTTTATCCCTTGTTCACCTTGAAAGCCAGAGAAGGAGAGGGGAATTACCTTTCAAGAGGAAAGAGGCATGTAGCCACCAAGTACCTGGCTCCTACTTTCAGTACTTGAAACTACTTTTTCAGACAAGTTATATATGTATGATCCACTGAGAATGCAGGCTGTGCAGACTGCATTTATCAAAATACTGTATTGCATAGGGTATTCAAAAAGAAGGAGAAAGAAGAAGCCGAGTAGATTGGCTTTCTTCTAAACATAGAAAGCTTTTTGCATTGTCAGAGCATCATATTCTTGTGGTGAAGAATATCCTGTTGCAAGTTGTCTCTGAGGAGAAAACAGGGAAATGCACTTGATAGGCTTTTTATATACATAAACTTCAAATTCTAGTTTATGGCCTAAAATCTTGCATCGTGTCCTCTTTCAGTAGGGAAAAAAGGAGCTGATCTTCAACTTGTGCATAAGGATAGCTCAGAATTAGTTTTTCAATCAAGAGTTTTTAAATGGTAGTAAGCACATAGTCTTTGGTTTGGGGTCTGACAGAACTTAAGCAAGTTATATAGTGATCAAGGTATGTCACAGGCCTTTTTTGTTTTGTAATCTGATTTTTCCAAAACGTTGGTTCAAAGTGTTGCATGCTGTCATTCAACTTGAGGAAGCAGGCATGATTTCATCCTGGCATTGGCTGAATAATTTTTCTGTGTGCTCTTTCTGTTTGTCCTTTATGTGGCCTTTGTATCTGAGTCTGTTTTGAAAGTGAACATCTGGTTGTTTCCTACAAGTAGATAAAACTACTGGCATAGATGAAAAATACACATGAATAAAAATCTTGGTCTTTGTTCCTGTATCCTTAAGAGCTAAAAATTTGGTTTCTTCCTCCGCCTTAACTTGGCAGTTGTGTAGGCAAAGTAACAAAGAGGTTTTGTGTCTCAATGTCCAAGGTATGAGAAGTTAATTAAAGTGATGTAGAAGGGTCTGTCTTGAGTCAACTAGTGCTGACTTAGTGGTTCCTTCCTTGGGATGTCTTATTTGATTTTTGAAATATCTCTTAATTCTTTTATTACTTGCATTATTGGAATTTTTAAGGACTTTGTTCTGTAAGCAGACAGAACAGGACGTGTCAATATTTGTCTGTGACCGCATCCTGCAAAAACACGACTAGTTAGTCCTGTTGAGACTTTTTTAAAGATGAGCTCAAAACTTTGTAATGAAATTCATACACTTCATTAAAAAGCTTTGTGATTTGGGAGAAAATGTTAAGTGAACAAACAATACATGAAAGTAGCTAAGCAAATAGCAATTAAAACATGGACAACAACTTCCAGTCATGAGGTATTGTCGGTGCTGTTTTCAGATGTGCAGAGGGAAAAGCTCTCAATTGTTCTTAAGTTGGCTGGTAACTGAATCCACATTTGCGGAGCCGGACAACAAAAGGCTTTTTGTTCGCCGTTTGTATTCATCTAGGACATGCCAATTACTGAGCATAAATGGAACATAGTGCATGAGCAGAGCAATATAATATGTTGCTCAATTCATGACTTACAAGAAGTCTGTAATTTTTATTAAAATATTTAGATCTACATACAGGTAAGAAGCTTCTCATTGGGGGATTTTAGATTACTGCATGAATTAACACGAGGCAGTTACTTTGAGGAAGCATACTCTGCAGTTTTGAAGTGGCAGCAAGTGTGTAACCCAGGTAAATCTCTCTGAATATTGCTTTGAATAATTTCATTAGTTTAGTGAGGCAGTACTGACTGGGGCAAAGCCAGTGGGTGCTTGATAAAAAAAGCAACCTGAGCTGTTACTCCTGCTGTTTGCAAATAAAGCATACTAAAGAATATTATTCTACTGCTTTTCCCAAGATTTGTTAAATTCCACTAAGTTTCATTATCAGTGTAGTTGTCTGACCATACGTGATTTGCATGTCAAGTAAGCTCGACTGACTTTCTCTGCTGAGGCCACTCAGCACGGTGCATCTTCTTGCTGTTGGTGTGATACTTGTGCCTTCTGCGCTCTTTACAAGAATCAGCATGCTTTTTGTGGGATGTTACCCTAATCATGATGAATAAGCAGGAACACAGGTGAAACTGTAGAATTGGCATATACAATTTTATTGGTATTTTTCTCTTCATTACATCGACAGAACAAAAACCTGGTTAAAATCTGGTTAATCCCTGGTTAAAACAGGGACTGACCTGAATGCATAATGTTTTATGTAGCGTTAGCTGTGCAAGTCATGTTCTTGATTAAAACAGATGTGTCCAAAACGAAAAGTGTACTTATTTCTGAACTATGAAATGCACTGAGTAATGATTTAATAAATAAGCACATCATTTTAAGTTGTCCCCTTGGGAATGCTTTTTTGGAATATGAAACAGAAACTTTCTTCTTTTTCTTCTCCATTTGAGAAGTGTGCATGTTGCTTTGCCAGGTGGGAAGGTGTGCATGTGGGGAAAGCACTGAAAAAGGCTGAAGAGCAGATTTTAAGTTCTTTGTCAGTGTAGGTTTCTTACATTGGTCACTGGTTTAAACTCATGTTGTATTAAGACTGTGTTCCTTTTCTGCCCTTTTTCAGGTAGTGGTGCTACAGCAGTTGTCCAGGCAGCACTATGCAAACCCAGGCAAGAACGTGTAGCAATAAAGAGGATCAACCTAGAAAAATGCCAAACCAGTATGGATGAATTACTTGTAAGTAAAGCATAGGGGAACATATTGCATAGAGACTATCTTCTGTTTTGATTTTGTTATTGTTTTTTTTTTCTTGCTTGGTTCAAGAGTAAGGGTAGGATTTTATTCAGGCTAATAGTGGGAAAGGGTTTGAAAATAATCAGAAAGAATTGTGCCATTCCCCTAAAAATATATTCTGCTAGCAGAAGTTTTCTAATGCCACAAAACCAAGAGGTTTGAAATTGGATTTTAGGTCAACTAACTGTTGAGAACCATGGGAAGAACCTTACACGTTGCCTTCTGCTGACTTGCAAGAGTTTATTCTCCAGTTGTGTGTCTTTTAATACCAAGAAAAGATACATTTTGCTTTAATTAAACACTAATTAAAAATATAAGGGTAAAATTTGGTAGGTCTCCTTAAAATTTCTAACCAAAACATGTCAAAAACTGGTTGTTGGATCATTTTGAGGGGAGAAGTAGGAATGGCTACACTGCCATCTACACAAGAAAATTCTTGTTAAAGCTAATAAAATGCATTATTCTGATAGGCAATAACAAGCCATTTGAGAAGTGCTGTTTGTTTGGGTCACTGGTGAGAGGAGGAAGGGACCTATAAGAGGCTCTTTGTAAAAGGGACTGCAAGAGTTTTTCCTCTGCACTGGTTAAGGCAATCCAAAGTCTCAAACAACTGTTAAAAAACAAAACCTGTTGCTTTCTGATACTTCTACTCAGGTGCTTGTAAGATTAATGCTTATTTATATATAGGCAGCATAAAAAGAGTTGAAGGACAAAACCATTCTAAAAGTGAGAACACTTTCTTCTGTTCCACAGGTTTTACTACTGCCTAGAGACTGTGGGCTTTTTCTAATGCAGAAATTCCTGCCTCTGAAGGAAATGATCTCCTCAGCAGGGAATTGCCAGTGCAAAAGATATCTTGAATTTGATACAGAGGGTATGGTCCGTCCAGTTTCTTCAGATAAAATGGCTTTTTTACAGTGGAGGACCCAAAATGCCTTTCCTCTTGTGATTGATGGCATTTGCCTTCAGTTTATGTGACAGCTTGTATGAGATATTGTTGTGTTGTTTAAGAGGATTGTGGTAGTGGAAACTACATCTGAGGTGGTGAGGCTCAACTCACAGAATTTACCTTTTGAGTTTGTCAGCTATAAGGTCAAAAGATAAATTCTGATCTGTGTTTAGAAAGAGATGGTGAGATGCTGTGCATGATGTATTGATATTTACAGACCATAAAGAACATTTCTGTATGACCAGAAATACTAATCATTGTAATGTAAAATGGTCACAATTTGATCTTGTTAGAATTTGAACCAATAGTGAGAATTAACAATTATTGAATTACAACAAATAAAACCAGACAAAGCTGCTGAATATCTGCAGAGAAACTCAGGTGGTCTAGAGAAATTACTGCAGTTAGTTACCAGCTTGTACAAAGTTACCTTAGCAAGTGCTTGAGGATTTTTACTGTTGACATGTCTCTACTGTCTGCCAAATGAGTCCATAGGTCTTGAATTTTTGGTCCCATATTACTTTCTTCTGGTACAAAGACAACTGTCCATACCATCTTTTTATTTCTTTTAATGTAAGTCAGTTTCTGTTTTCGGTGTTCAGATTTTGTGTTTCTTTTATTGGTTGATTTGTTTTTATCTGAATATAAATTCTGGCTTTCAGAGTTCCTGATTAGGAGGGTTTAAATAAAAAGGCCATGTGATTCATTTTTATATGCACACATGTGTATGCCTGCACTACATAATTAACTCTTCTTCTTTTCTGTGGGAAATGTACTTGGTCTGACTCAGTTCTAATAGATTTTAAAATTAGTTTAAACTTAGAAATGTTACTCAGGAAAAGAGCATCATTGACCTTCAAAACTCGTTACACTCTACTGACATTTTTGTTTCAGTTGATTATACTTGGAATGCCCTTCTGTTTGGGGAGGTTTAACACTGTGTTTTGCTCCTTTTTCAAGCACTAAGTTTTCTGACCAAACAGTTTCCATTGGCGCAGGGATGTTCTAGAACTGTCTGCCCTCTGATCATGCTGTTCTGTAAACCCCTGCTGCTGAGTGCTTATGGGTGGTGTGCAAAGGCACGCTTCACAAATTCTCAGCTGTGTGGCCTTCAGAGAAGCAGAAAATCCAGTGAGCCTGGTGCCCACGTAAGCAGACGTAGGATTTGGGCCAGTGTCAGATAAAAGAGAAGGGCAGTGTGGGCGGAGTTCAAGTAACACTAATGTTACACAAACTGCCGAACTCCTGAAATTCGATGCTCTGCTTCCTGTAATGTCCTGTGTTCTCACTACTGTAAGCTAAATGTAATTTAACCTCATGAGCCAAGGAATGAGTTCCTGTCTTTAGCAGTGTGCTGAGAGGGCATCTTCTCCCATCCCCTTATCTCCTGTTCTTTTTTAAAAACAACCAAAAAAACCCGTAACACCACAAGCCAAAGAATATTCTTATAGAATGGCTTATTTGATTGAATAGATTTTCTAAATTGTTTGCATTTCTGGTCTGGTTAGCCCTTCAGGGCAGGCTGTCTGGAGAAGCCCCTTGGATGTTAAACTAAACCCCTCAAACAGCTGTACCCGAGGAGTCTATGGAGGGGTGCTTCCCCAATAGAACGGTGGCACCTGCCTGGTCACTGGGAGCTGGACCCAGCCCTGTGAGCCTCGAAAGGAGCCGTCTGACAGTTGTTTATTAACTATGTCACCCACCTGCCCTTAGGCTAACACACATTTTTGTGCAGCTGCTTAGTGAAAGTGGATCAGGATTAACCTGGCCAAAAAGAAGTTAGCATTTAACCTGGACATGTTTCCTGATGTGGTACGCAGATGCTTGTGCTAGCACAAAGGAGGGAGAAGTAGAGGGATGAGGGATACATCTTGACATATAAAATTATCATTGCTCTTATGGCTTTGGTGCCATCCAATGTCTAAAGTGATGTGAATATGAAGAAGGCTCTGGGGATTCTCCTGGATGACGTGCTGCAAGCGTTTTTCTCTGGTAGTGTATTTTATATGAATGCTTTTCTCTCTCACCTGGGCATAGCATGGGCCTCAGCCGAGCAACTGAAGTCTGTGGAGGCATACTATTCTGTGTGCTATAAGGCTTTCCAGAACTGCAAGTCTGAAATTAATACTTTCCTGACGAAAGCTTAATCCCTTATCTCTCATGGAGTGCTTTCTGTTTGGTGTTTTTTGTTTTACAGTGTCTTTCTTTAGAAACAGTCTCCAAAGCTAAGACACAAGGTGCCTTTGGCTGTGGTTACTGTGATAGATCAGTTTTTGCCAATGAGTTCTTTCAGGCACACAAAATATTTAAAGCACTCTTCAGTTAAAGATAGTGATGCTTACCGCTGTAAATTAGTTACATTTCTGCAATATTAATGTGTGAAAAAAACCTAAATGAGATGTATTTTTGCCCAGTAGTGGCAGATACACGTTTTGAGCTCTATTGCCAGCATAGGAAAACAATAAACCAATAGTATCAATGAATACTATCAGTGAAATAGTATCAAGAATGGCAGAGTTACAGTTAAGTTTTAGTATTGGTAGCTGAATTACGAGCCTGAGGCAGTAATTTGACTTGTGTTTAAACTGACGTGTCTTCTGGGAAAAGGAAGTGTGCCGCATGTTATTTATCTTCTGTTTTCCACCTACTGTCTTCTGGCAGGAGGAGAACTATTTTGCAAGTTGCTCAGTTACTCAAGTTCTAACCAGGCATTCATCCTTCTCTGGTTCAGGGCTCAGAAGTTGTACAGGGAGGAGGATTTTTGGCAACAAGAGTAGCTGAAATGTGTGTCAAATTAAAGCCTGACTCAATAGTCACCAACAGGCATCACAAGATTAAATCACAGTCTTTAACACATATAATTAAGTTTTTATTAGAAAGTGGCTGTAAAAAAGAAGTCTTTGAAATGCTTGCAGAATTGAGGTTAAAAGTTGGAAATTGCTTCTGTGGCAGCTTTAAGAAGGACTACTGTGGTGCCTGCATTGTGCTAGTGCTGCTGGGTCAGCATATAACCTGGGTCCACCTGAAAACAGTTCAGGGGGGTCGGGGAGGTGGAAAAGATTAGTTTTCAGCTGGGTTGGCTCCCTGACTGGCTCACCCTCCAGCAACATGTCCTCTAGCACCATGGGGATGGATCAGGGCTTTGTGGCCACAGGTGGAGAGGGAGAAGCAGGGTTGTGGGAGTTTGAGTTGGTGTGAAGCCAAACCTTCTGGTATGGACAAGGCCTAAATGCTCCTACGAAAAGGATAGGCAGCATAATGAGAGCTGCTGGAAAGGTGTTACAGAACAATTGTGTGAAAGAGTGAATAGAAAAAGGACTCTGCTTGAAATAACGGATACAAGGCAGTCATTCTTAATGTGTACAGCTGTGGCGTGTCATAGATGGTGTTACTTGGTAGTGCCACGTTGTGCATCTGTTGGTGACTCTGCTCTTTAGTCATTTGTTTCCTCTGACTTTTGGTCTGTAACACTGATTTCCTCTTGCACTTCTGTTTGACTGTGTGGCTCTGGTGACCACGTGTCCATCCCACAGTAACTGAGCCAGTGGTGCTGTGTTCTTTGTCCAACAGCTTCCTTCCTCCTTTTCCACCTGCTCCCATTCTACTCTTTTCATAACCCTTTCAAACAGGAAAGGCAGTACGTTTTGTTCTTCCCTTGCATTTTGTTGTCCAGCCTGTATCTGTACCTTCAGATCTTGGGGACTGCTCATTCTTCATTGATCACTCTGAATCTGGGATTTTTAACAGCAATTTCTTTGCTGTGCTCTGAAGAAAATTGGTGTAGTTATGCCTGTATTTCCTGGCCAAACCTCCCTTGTGTTCTTTGCAATAATATTTTGTCTTGCATGCATATCTATAGGTAAATTGAAATGTTTTGGCGAGTTGATGCTTATTTTAGGCGTACTTCAGTTCTGTTGTACTACTTCACTTTGGAAATTGAACTTGCTATACAAGCAGAACTGATAGCTGGCTGTGTTATTTTGGGCTTTGTGTTTCTTACAGAAAGAAATTCAAGCAATGAGTCAATGCAATCACCCCAATGTGGTGACCTATTACACATCTTTTGTGGTGAAGGATGAACTTTGGCTGGTTATGAAGCTGTTAAGTGGGGGTAAGTTACTGGTTTTGCTTGTTTAGCTGCAAGGAAATTGGATGATTTATTTTCTAATGTACCTTCTTTGGGTTAATTGTTTCTAAAGTAAGAGCGAGGAGAGAGACTCCATGGAATGAAGCTCAAGGCATAGCAGGAATACACAGATTTTGAGAGTTTATATGTGTATATTGATACTACCGACTAAGAATTACTAAGAAGAATTCTGCTGATCTAACTACAGTATTTTTTTATTCTGTATCAACAAAACTCTCTTAAGGCTTTGTAGGGAAAATGGATGAGAATCCATTTCTGTCAATGTGGCTTTTTTTTTTTTGTTTCTCTAGAATCTACTCTATTTTTGTAGAAATGCATCTGTTTCTCATTTCTTGAGTGTTTTCAGTCTTTATTCAAGTAAGATTCTCTCTAGGACAGGCATTATACATGTTCCATCCTATTTATTGCTTAAACTAACCAAATACTCATTACAGTTTTTATGATGATGACTGATGGTGTAAAAATCTTACTTGTTTCTTGAAGAGGAATAAGAGGCTGAACTGAGTGTGCTTGCAGCTTAGAAAAGCAAGGTTCCAGCGTAAGATGTGGTGGTCTTGGTTATTACATGATGTTCTTCAAGATTAGTCTTGAGGGCTACTACACCATCATGTTAGAAAGCAAGGATGAGATGTACTCATAAAAGAACATTTCTTACGTCACATTTGATTTAATTGTTTAGTTCAATCAAAAGCAAGCATAAACCCTGAGAGAAAACAGTGATTCATGAGAGAAACTTGCTGTGAGCTCTTGAAAAATGCTTGGATAAAAAGAAAATGTTGCTGTTAGATTCCTTGAGATGTCTAATAACAAGTTCAGTCTCAAACTGAGCGTCACTAGGAATGTTGTCATCATTTGTTTGCAGAGAATATCTTCTACCAGTCTTGCATGTCTTCTTTGTGGACACATGAACCACAATCTAAGCAGGATAATAAACCGAAAGCTTTGCTGTTTGTGTGTGTTTAAATGTGGGGCACTCCAGAATTTTTAATAAATGCTATGTTAGCAAGCTGTTAGCAGATCTTTCAAATGGATCATAGAGTGGCAACAGGTAGCTTTGTTCTGAGAGCTTACATGCAAAGACTGAAATTGTGGTAGCATGAAAAGAATGAAGAAATATAAGTTTCTCAAGAATTTGACTGATAACTTTGTATATATGCTGTTTTCTGGATCTTCAATGTAGGTTCAATGCTTGATATAATAAAGTATATTGTGAACCGAGGTGAGCACAAAAATGGTGTCCTTGAAGAACCCATAATAGCAACAATTCTTAAGGAAGTTTTGGAGGGCTTAGACTATCTACACAGGAATGGGCAAATTCACAGGTAGGATCTCATCCACAATGAAAAGCATTTTCAAAGTTGTGTGTATTGTTTGTTTATGCTGGTCAGCTGCAGTTGCTTGGCTAAACAAATTATACAGTCCCTTTCACATACTGTAAAAGCCATCAATAATTACCAAATAATAACGCTCATGCAGATTACTGCAGGTTGTCACTAATGCTTAGTACTTGTCTCCACTGACTTCCTCAATGTAAATTGTGCAGGTCTCGTGGATTGATTTATCCATATCTGCTGTAGCAAGCCACAGGTTGCTTCCAGTGTTTAGATGTTGGAAAGGCTGTACTCTGACCTCCATAATTAATTTTACTGAGGTGAATTTGCCTTTAAAGGAAGATTTCTACAACAGGCTTTCCGTCTGTTCCAAACACTAGCCTTTTATAAGGGAATCTTTTAAATAAAAAACAGATTTGCTGCAGACAGAACTCTTGAGAATGGAGGTAGTGCAGATGTAGCAGGGTAGTTGTTCTTTATGTGTACTTCTTTATGTCTCATCTTATAAATGAACTGCCTCTGATGTAAATCAAGAACTGTTTCCTCCCTTTGCAGAGGGAAAATTGTAATAAATGGAGAAATAAAGAACAATTATCTTGATTTCTGGTCTGGAATGCCAAAGATCTGCCTCAGACCTTAGTTTGTAATCTTCTGTTATGCTGATGTTGTTGCAAAAGGAACGTTCATTAACTTTTAAGGATGCATCTGTTCTTTAAGGAGACATCTATTTGTTGCACCTGAGACTTTTCCTTTATTATAACATGTAATTTGTAAATGGTGCAGTACCACAGAAGTCCTGTTCAAGACAACAGTGTGCTTTTCGTTTTTCATGTGTGGTGTGGGTGAAAGCTGCGGTATTTCAGGGAACGCTGTGTCAAATGGTATTTGCCAGTTGGAGATATTTCCAAAATTGTTCAGGGATTTTGTTCTGTTATTTCAATGCATTCTTGTTTATGTGTAAGGAAACGGGTTATTACTTTCCAGAAGGAATGTGTTAATAATTTTCAGTGAACATTGGAAAGATTAATTTGCTCAGATTCTTAACATTTATGATACATTCAGCATGAAAGATTTATTCTATGCATTAAGAATGGGATGCATATTTCTGTACAAAACCCCTAAACCAAAACCCAACAACAACAAAAAAGAAAACCAACAGAAAAAGCACCCAGAAAGTTTTTTTTTCTTAACATTATGTGTCAGTCATGTGTTAAATGGATATGGTGAGTGTTAAGCACACACTGCATTTTTGACAGTTTCACTGTCAGATATCCTAAATATGACAAAATATGGTTTCTATTCCTGAGCTTTTCATAATTTTGTTGGGTAGAAATCTACAGTATATTTACCTTCCTTGAAAATGCGTACCTTCTCTGAAGAAGTCAAAGAGGAGAACTTTTTCCAGCTTTTCATTAGTGGTGCAGTGGGAGAGCATCAGTTCTTGCTTGAAAGCTCTGAAAGTTCCCAGTTTCTGAGATTATATTTATAAAAGGTGGTAAACCAGACTTTGGACCTCAGTATTTCTGTTCTCAAAATCCATCCCTGGATTCTTCTTGTTTTGTGCCAAAGATGAATTTGGGTCTTTTATACAGAGAGAGAGTTTATGAGAGTTTGAGTTCTGCACTCTGTTTTATTGTAAATCAAATATGTTTTTATACTTCAGTCTCTGTTTCTGTCTTTTAAATTTTAAAATGCTATTTTGTGAAACTAGAATGCAATATTTATTTATCTATGCAAATTTTCATGTATGTACTTTCATACCAACCTCTGTTTGTACATTCTAGAGATTTGAAGGCTGGCAACATTCTTCTGGGTGAAGACGGCTCTGTACAAATAGCAGGTAATGGTGGTGGTAGAATAATGACTAAATAAAAGGAAATTGCAGCTGGATTAGGGGCAGAAGGTACAGATTTTTATGCTGGCTTTTGACTATACCTTCTGGAATGTTGTAGCTGCAAGTTACCCAGTTTCAGATTTCAGGATTCTTGATTAATGGTACATGATTTAGAAATTATTCAATGTTTTTCTGTGTTCCATCAAATATATTGGTAAAACTTTAATGTCCTCTTGATGTTTCCTTTCAAATCACCTGTGTACCTTGGCTATAACTTGTCACTGAGATGCATGAAATATATTTCACTGAAAAATATTTTTGGCATTTCTACCATTTTTCTTGTAATGGTATTGGTTTGATACAGTTTAGCACCTTAAGTATCCTCTGAATGTATTGATATGCTTCTTGAGTGGTAGTCTTTAAGAATCAAATTATTTGGTCTTCGTAAGAGCTTAAGTACTGAGCAAGACCCCACATCTCATCTCTGGAGTTAGGATCGGATATCTGGAAAATAGAATGAGCAAATGGTGTCTGTCTCCCAGCATACTCTCAGGCCTTTCATGGTTCATAGGTTATGACCCAGCAATGACAGCTTTGTTTAGTAGCCCTCAGTAATAAAAATGGCTATAGCCAGAAGTTCTTTTCTTATATGAACAATGCTTTCAAAGTACTGTGTCTTAAATCTGTGGGACTGGATGGGCAGAGATTGGCTGGCAGGTGAGCCATGTACTAACTGGAGCAGTTTTAAGTCTTCCATTTTGGGTTCAAGACTTTTTAAGTAGGTAGTCAATTTTACAGACTTGAATTTAGGGATACTTTATTTATTCACTTGATTTTACCACACAGTTGTCTTCACTTTGCATAGCACTCTGGACAGCTGCTGAGATTCTAGGTCTGTATTGTTCAACTGTTATTTTAATCTTCTCATATTGTAAAGCAGTAGATGTCCAAACAGCCAACTTAATTAAAAATAATAACTGAAAAGTTGAAAGATAAAATCTCCTGAGTCATCTGAAACAAAGCTGTTGACTTTAGATCACTACTTTCACACATAATCAGATCTACTCTTCCAGTAGTCTGATAACATTCAAACAACAGCTTCATTTATCCTTTTCTATTTCAATTCCGGGGCTTGGCTACTTGACCTTTTCCTCCTTTTTGATGTAGGCATCTTAGTGAGTAAAACTTTAATTGTGCTGCTAGGTCATTCCAGTCCATGGGGCACTGAGGAAATTCAGTGGCTGGATAGATGTGTGGGATGTCTTTTTCTATGATGTATCATTTCAATACCAGGTTGTTTCTGATGTTCAGGTGAAAAGTGCAGCAGTGCCAAACTAGTTTCTTTGTTGGGCTGGGCTGTTCTCTTTGGGACAACTGAACACTAGATTAACTGATAGCCAGTTTTGAATATTAGATATAGAAGAGCATAGATTCTTCAAAGAATTGGGGTAGCTCTACAGAGACCTCCCGTTATGAACCTTGCAGGTTCTGCACAGAGAATCTGTCCGTCTTTGGTGGGAAAGAGGAAAATACACATTTTTGTGTAAACTGTGGAGGTTCTTTTTCTGAAAGTACGAAGTTCTGCTGTACAGAGCAGGAAACTTGAATTTTTCACAAATATAATAAACAGTCACTGCAGCTCCTCAGCTCCAGCATTCTACTTAAAACTATTGGGTTTGTAACATCTAGTGTTGAGCAAACAAGGTGATTGGTACTTCATCAGGGTTTCTGCCTTGCAAGGTCAAAGTACGCAAGAAACCAGTGAAGGAACAGGATATGTAAGATGAGGTAAGGAGCATATAGCAAAGAGCAGTTATACACAGCGATTGGTGGAATGTATAGAATTATGGTTTGTATGATGCATTTAGTCCATACAAGAAATGACAGTTTCAGTAAAACTTGTCAGAAAAAGAATGTGTGTTTATAAGAATCTTGGCAGAAGATCCTTCTCTTTGGTTTTGTGTGTAAGTGGCTGTGTGAAGTTATCCATTGCACCAATGGTTCTCAGGGTGTTAATTCCTGTGGTAATCCATACCCACAGAAATGTTTGGGATAAGATCTGTTGAAAAATATGCAGGGCCTCTGTCAGAAACTCAAACCAGATGGAGGAGAAAGATTTATCAGGGACAGCTGTGACAGCCTAAGCTTTCCTTGGCCAGCTGCATTCTTATAGGCACCATGTGCTGTATTTCCCAGTCTTAACCATAACCCTACACGTGGCCTTGGCTGAGCTTTAGTCTAAAGTCTACCACTGTTGTCAAGGTGAGAAAGTTAGGATGAAATATTTTTGCAGCCCGTGCCTTTCTGCAGCAACTGCTTTGCAGCTTCCCTGCCATGGAAGCAGCGGCTTTATATATCTCCCAGGCCTGATCCCTAGAGGTTGGTTTTGGCTGAAGTTTGGCAAAGAGCCCAAGCCCTGGCTGAGGTGGAGAAGCTGCGGGGTTCAAAAGGTTTTTGCAGCCTGTATCTTCCCTTAGTGGTCTCTTTGCAGCCCAGCTCCCTTGGAAGCCATAGGCTTCGTCTCTCTCCCAACCTTACTCTGGATTGTCAGCTTTGGCTGAGGCTTGGCCAAGTGCCCAACCCTGGTTGAAGTGAAGAAGAATAAATAATTTGTAAGCTATGCTTATTTGGGCAGCTCTATTTAATTTCAGAATGCTTTACTAATACAGTTAAAACAGGGCTCTTCATTAAATTTGTTTTTGGTATTAGCTATGACGTTTAGTGCCTAACACTTGAATTTTTCAGCTCATTCCTTGTAATAAATTTCCCTTTCCTTTCTTTATGTAACTTGTTCTTAGTAATAATTCGTCTCCTATGTGATAGGAAGCTTGCCACTGTAGGTCATGTCTTTTCTTAAATAACCAGTATTTGTGAAAGCTATGCCTGGGAAGGGAAATTAAAGTCTTGTTTTTATTGAGCAGCTATCAGTGTTCTTTCTGTCTATAAACATGCAACCTTGTTTGTCTAGTATTATAGTGAAACGTTCATTTGACTCAAATAAATACTCATCACATCTTTTTCAGGTGTTACAATACTTCATTTTGAAGGTCAAGCAAAAAGATAATTTACTTAGTTTTTTGTCTTTGGGTTTTTTTTTTCCATGTCCTTCCTCACCCATTTATGTTTGTGTTTTGTTGCCCTTTTCAAAATCAGCATTATCTTAATAGGGAAGAACTGCAGTAGGGGAGCAAAGGTTAAGTCAAGATTTTAGCTGTGTCTCAGTTCCTGAAAGGACCTGTGAAAGATCTTACACAGAATAGTTCCTATTCAGAAAACTGTCACTAATACCAGTGTTGAGTTTTAGGGCATTAAAAACTTCGAAGCAGGTGTTTCTGAGGTTGTTCATGCATTTCAGAAATATGCACAAAACCTGACTATTCTGTAACTTACAGATATTTGGGAGAAAAAGTTGAGGGTTTTATTCATCAGCCAAGCTGTAGGGAAAATTAAAGAATGTTCCTTGAATGTTCGTTCTTGGCTGCTGTTTCTTTGTGTTCTGGTGATGTAGAAGAGGTACAGAATTTGAGTCTGTGATGCTTGACAGAAAGCAATAAAACTACATTTTCTGTAGTTACTATTTGTTTTGGGGGTTTTTTGTTTCTTTTTTGCATGTTTTTTTTTTTTTTAATTCCCAACAAAAATAGAAAAACAAAAATTGAAGTGAATCTATAGTAAAGTACTTGATTTCAGTGTAACTGAAATTCTCAATATAACTCTAGTCAAAGTGACAGTATTTCTTCATACATTGGTAATATGCTCTTCTCTCTCCCATTTTCCTCCTGTCTCTCATACAGCTGTTACTGACATAGTAACAGGTTAACAGAACACATTTTTTTTCATATATATTTTGGAATTTGGAAAAGAACTATTTATGTCATCATCTGATATTAAATATCACTTTGCTTGTTATTTTTGATTTTAAAAATATCCATGAGTATTAAAATTATATATAGTATTCCCTCTTGTTCAAAGCACTTTCAAATTTGGTAGCTGTTCTGAAGGTAGCTCCTTATTTTTGAAGAAAAGCAGATTCAGACCATTCAAATCTTGGCTCAAAGTGCACATTTGGTGTCACATTTAGGCAACAGGTGTACTGGAGCCCTTTGTAACCTTATTCAGGAAGACGCATACTGGGATGTTAAACTTGAGGGTGTCCTAGTGCAGAACTTCCAGACAAAACTGTACCGTCTATTCTGTAGCATTTCAACAATAGTGTATCATGAAACGAAGGATGCAATGGAGAGTTACTATCAGTCTACCTTTATGAATTGACTTAATTTCGAAAGTGTAAAATTTTTGCTTTGTTGTTTGTAGTTTGACAGATTTTGACTTTTTTCCCCCCTTCCCAGATTTTGGTGTTAGTGCGTTTTTAGCAACAGGAGGTGATGTTACTCGTAACAAAGTAAGGAAAACATTTGTTGGTACTCCATGTTGGATGGCCCCTGAAGTAATGGAGCAGGTATTCCTAATGTTAAAAAAACCCAAATCCCCAAAACTTTCACTCTTTAATTTCTGGAACTTGAGATACCACTAACTTGTTTTTCTTTTCTGGTTCTATTCCAGGTGCGAGGTTACGACTTCAAGGCTGATATGTGGAGTTTTGGGATAACAGCCATTGAGTTAGCAACAGGAGCAGCACCTTATCACAAATACCCTCCTATGAAAGTAACAATCACTTTGTATTCTTAATGCTGTTAGCTTTATTATTAATTCTGCTAGATACTACTGCTTCATTTTCAATAGCAACCCAAGATGTCTAAATATATGTATTCTGTGGAATATTTTTCCTTTAATTTCCACATGCTTGAATTTAATTTTATTTACAGTAACTCTTCTTTGGGTTTACTGTAGGTGCTAATGCTGACGCTTCAGAATGACCCTCCCACTTTAGAGACAGGTGTAGAGGACAAGGAGATGATGAAAAAGTATGGCAAATCCTTTAGAAAACTTATTTCATTATGCCTTCAAAAAGATCCTTCCAAAAGGTAGGTCATTATTGCTGTGTACAGTAGAATTATTATTTTTAAATATACAGGCTACTAAGTTTCCAGTGTTTAAATACCATGTTTAAGTGTATGATTTAAATTTTGTAAATAGCAGCCTTCAGTCATCTTCATCTGGGGAGAAGAAATTGCCTCTTCATAGTCGTTCAGGTTTTTTCTTCTTCTGGGTGGTTAACCTACTTTATTTATTATACTTTTGGATCAAGCTGATCAAACAAAAGTCCTTGCGTCTACATGTTAATTCTCATCTGAGGGTAGGTATAAATCTGGGTATTGTCTGGGTATTGTGCAGTCTAACAAGACTGTTTTGATGGATCAGACAGAACTGTTGGTAACCAAGCACATCAGTTTCTTGGCCTTTAAAAATAAATAAAAGATAAATAACTGTTGATTTTTCTTATTTTCTGACATAAGGTTATTAACTTGGATATTTCCAGAGAAAATTACTTATTAAGAGAGATATATTTTTTTACTGTAAAGTTAAGGGCTTTAAGCTCATGTAGAGTTTTCCTCATGTTTATGTAGTCAATTGCATGTCATAGTATCTTTATGATTTGTTCTTGCTGTGATTTGTGAATGAGATAGCCAAGATGATGAAATTATTAAACAACTATTTCAAAACCATTGCTGAGGTCCCAAGTTCCCAGAACAATTGATTTATTTATCCTTTATTCATTTTTATACAGACCCGTTGTTGTAGGTTTCTTTTGCTGAAGAGTTGGAGCAAGCATGTTCTAATTAACATTATTTCCTAAGGGTATTTAATATATCACTTCTTTTGAAGAGTTTTAGAGCTGGTATTTCTATGAAAAGAGATTGCTCTGAGAGAACAATACTGATTGAGTGTGGGTCTTTTATGGTGGGTACTTATCTTTATTGATGTTATGCTAGCTTAATCCAGGATGTTGTAGGGAGTCAAGTCAAAAAGGTGACAGCAGCAATGCTAGGAAGCAAAGGATATTTAGGAAAAGATTATGTGGCAACTTCTTTATTCTTGAAATCTTTCACATTTTTTTTTTTTATGGAAAGGTCATTTGTGTATAGTTTCAGATTCCCAAATCCCTTACAATTGGCGGTCTTAGTAGCAAGTCTTAAGCTTAGCACAGCAGTTTGGCTGCTTGCAGATAAGGATGAAATGTGTGCCAGATAATCAAGCTTCTTTTAGTTTCCAGGGTCCAGCAAGTTTCAGGGTAAGATTAAATTGGTATGCAAACATGAGAAGTTGAGAATTAAAATGGGTTTTTCTTCTCTCCTTGAATTCATAGTGCTGAGTTATTTGATTAGTAGTTACCACATCAGTGTTGAAACAGTAGCTTTTATACTAATTATGCAAATTTATTACACTGAGATTTAAACATGGTCAATAGCTTCATACTTGGGATTGCCTTGAACTAAACAATTAGACCAGATAGGTGATTAGATCTGTGTGCCAGTTACTCTGAGGAGGGAGTGTCCTTATATTGTGGGTTCATTGCTACTTTTTGTTTCTCCCAATCCAGGATTTAATTTTGTATGGAGGTACCTTCATTGATGTTGTATCAATTGTGGAAGAAGTGCCTGTGCTTTGTGGCAAATGTGAGGACTGGCTTTCACTGTTGTTTCAGACCATGATGTTTTTCTTTTTGGGATCTGCATAGGTGTTTCTCTCCAGTGCCAGTATGCTGCTTACGGTCCTCAGCTGCAATTCATTGCAATGGCCTGTGTGGAAAACTGGCCCAGAAAGTGTGTCCAGAGCAGTTCAGAAGTGTCTGGCATAGTTAATGGTAGAGGAATGGAGAACACTAGTTTGAATAAAACTTCACTAAGAATCAGGCTTTTAACTCTGCATATCCCTGTTGTGAGATGTGATGGTACTGGTTCACTGAAACTTTTCTTGAAGTTAAGAGTTAATTTGAGATAGAACTTTAACATTTTGATCCAGACGGGTTTTTTAAATTATTTTTTTAAGTGCTCCCCTTTTTGCTCATCCAGGATTTATGTGTGAATTACTGCTGAGCCTCATGTTTCCACAGTACCACTGATATTAATCATTTTACTGTAGAGTTTGGAGTTTTAGAGGAGAAAAGAAATACATGCTGTATGTAGCTACTGTGTGTTTGTAAATGGAATGCTTTTAGTTGATGTGGGGAGTTTCATTATTTCTAGCGGGAGTGAGCTGATACGTACATACACACTACTTAACACTACTTAATACTTTACTTGCTCTTCAGATATGTCCTCGGAGAAATAAGCTAGTTCAGTTCTGTTTTTTTTTTTCTCTTGAGACAGAAATGTTCCAAATTTAAGCTTTTCATTGTCTTATCTAGTTGGTGCTATATCCAGTCTCTTGCTCTAATTCAAATTGAAAACTATAGCAGATGTTTCTGTGCATTTAGAAATAATGACTCCTGGAGATTTTGGTTTCCCTAAATTTAGCTGTGTCAAAAATACTCTTGGCTGCGGGTATGGGCTCCTAATGAAAAGGATGAAAAGAGCCTGGAGGATTTTATTTCATCCCAGGAGATGCTTCTCTTTCTCTTCAGTCAGCTTCAGTGCTAGAGTCTGGCTTTGCCTAGATAAGTAGCTTTTTAGATCCCTGAAGCTAGGAGAGACAAGTCCTGCTGTTTGAATCACTTGTGGTAGCTGTGAGATTGTGGTTATCTGTTGAAAATGTCAAAAATCCTAAATTTGACAATGATAGGAAGAAAAACACTTAAGCAGAACTGCAAGTAAAAATGAAAAGTCTGGGCTGCTTTGATTTTTTTGTCACTTTGGATGACTTTCTGTTTGGTTTGTGCATCATGTTAATAGTGTCAGTATAGTTTTTTGTGAATGCCTGCTGACATCAACAAAGTATAAAAGAATGCTGGTATCAGGTATTGATGCTACTGTTTGGAAAATATAATTATTCTTTTATTGCTGTGGAGCAAAGCTCAGTTGCATCCATAGAGTCTACTTGGGGAAGAACATAATACCTGATTATGTTTTTATTTGTTTTAAGGATAAAATACATTTCTGTTTAAAGAAAAAGGGGGAAATTGGCAACTTAGAGACTGATTTTTATTTTTTTGTATTTTTGCTGTAGAGAGGCTTATTTTTTTCATATGTGGTGAGTATGTGTGAATTAATTCAGTAGCTATTTGTCATTCGTTCCCCATTTGTACAGTACTAATTCAAAAGTGTTAGAGACGTACCATTTAACTAACGTACTGTATTCACTGAGAGGGGTCTTTGTTTTCTGTTCTAATTTATTATTGATCTTTCAGGCCCACAGCAGCAGAACTTTTAAAATGCAAATTTTTCCAGAAAGCCAAGGTAAAACGTTTAACCCTATGAGTAAATTTTGCTCTGCCTTAAAATCTACATGAAATTTCTTCTTGCCTTGTATTGATTTTTAACTTACTAAATGTTGGTTTTGCAGAATAGAGAATACCTGATTGAAAAGCTTCTCACTAGAACTCCTAATATAGCACAGAGAGCAAAAAAGGTGAGTGTACTCACATCTTTTTCTCCTTCATTGGTATGCAAGAGGAAGCAACTCATCAGTTGCCCTACATCTTACTTGGCTGATTGAGATGTACTCTTGGGCACTCCTTTAGAGACAGTGACTGTTGAATTGATGGTTTCTGCAGCCTAGCTTTCTCCAGGAAGCCCTGGGACATTTTGACTTCGTTTCTGGCCTTGCTAAATGATACACGGGATTTGGCATCATACATGATACTTCTTTTTTCCCCACTCTTCTAGAAAGGTATCGGGAAAAGGTTGTGCAAATAAAAAATGATCTGTGAGCTTATAGGTTCATGTCTTCATTAATCACCTAGAGAAAGCATAAAGATACGATATATGGTATTCGCTGTCAACTGCCTGGTTCTTTGGATTATTTCAAATGTGATGCCCAAATGCATGGAAATCAGGTCCAAACTCTGCAAGAGTGCTGCTGAGTTATTCAGACCCCTGCAGCCTTACCCCACAGGAGATGGAGTGAAATGCATAGCTGTGGCATACGCTGGGATTTCTTTGATACTTTTGGCACTTCTGTAGATCACAGAAAGAACTGTTTCAGCCTTTGTTGGCACATCAATTAGGCTTCGTTTACCTGGACTGGCATTTGTGAGATTTTCTTTTCTCTTTGTGAATATTGGCTTGGCATAATTCTACAGCACTGAAATTCTCCTTAGAGCTGGTGGCTCGTACTTGGGGAGAGACTTGTCAGCAACATCTGAATGCTTTCGGTTCCTTTTTATCTTCTTTTAGATAGAAGTAATTTGGGAAGACAGTAGCAATGATGGGGCTTTGTGCGAAGTTGGAGTAGAAAGCTGGAATGAGAGGGCTTGTGGAAGGGGTAGCGTGCTGCTGGGGTTCACATCTGCAGGGCACAGAGGAAGGGTAGAAGTACTTCAGCTCTTTAGCCATGTGGTGGCAGCAATGCCCACCGAAAAAAATACCTGGGGGAAGAATCATAATCGGTCGCTTTTCATTTTACATCTTGGGCCATACAGGAGTAATTTAGGCATGTTCTAGTACCGTTTAGGTTTCTGATAGAACATGTGCCTTGTGAGATTTGTCTCCCAGCTGTGTCCTTAGACCAGCTTTAGGCACTGCATGTTAACTCATACATACCCATACATAAACTTCCTTCTTTAAATAACTTTGCATTTGGAATTGCAGAAGTGCAGGGTAGCCTCCCATACACCACCAGAAATAGTTTTCTGGCTGTTTTTTTTTGGAAAATTCTTAAGAAATCAAAGCTGTGCTAGAAGCAAATTAATGGGTCTTTAACTTACAGCATAAATAGAAACAATATCTAGGTCTTGGTGAAAATTCTAAAATATTTGTTTTCTAAAAGGACACAATATTAACATTCATCAGGGATTTAGAATTTAGTTCACTTGTTACAGCTTTGCTGCTGTTTTAAGATGCTATAAAATATAAATGTGTGTTAACATTTAAACTGCAGAGTTTTGTTTAAAAAAGCTTATGTAAGTAGAGTTTGTTCAAAAATTAACATGTAAGATATCCAAGATGGCACTTGTGGAAGAAGTAACCACTGTAATGGAAAAAAGAATGTCACTAGGGCAAGAGATAGGAAGGAGCTGGTATCATTGCTGCTTACATTATCTTGTGTAGTGCTTGGTGTGAAATGCCTGTAATTAATGATGTGTAGCACCACTGCTTGCACAGATGTCACATCTGCCCTGCAGTAATTTAATTTTTCTTGCATCTACCGCATGTATAATTACTTTGCCTTGCTGCCCAGAACTCCAGCTTCAGTTTAGTTTTAACTTCAATTTCTTCTGACATGGTAGAGTAACATGTTCAGTTGTTTCGTTTGTGATTAGAATTGCTATGTTGGAACAGATGAAATCTGAAACAGCTTCCAGAATTCTACTGTCAGTTTTGAAATCTTGTCATGCTGCAATATTTATTATAATGGGTTCAAACTTGCATAGAGGAAGTTCAGGTTAGATATAAGGAGAAAGTCCTTTACTTTCATTAATGCTGATGTAGAAAGAGAAGGTACAAGTGCTATACTGGAATGCTTTTTGGAAAAGAGGAGCTGAACTGTAATTGTGTGTTTGTCAAGGCTTTGTGTGTGGGATGCCCCTCCATTGCAGAGGATTAATTGTTTGGTTTACCCAGAACACTGCTACAGATGGAACGAAAATAGTGCAACTGTTTCTGTGTTGTTGGCTGTTATTACAATAAATAGAGGAGAAATTGCCATTCTTTTTTTGGAGTCTTGTTTCTGTATTTATTTATTATTGTTTTTAGAATGTTTTTGGAAGTAAAACTTAATGCAGACACTTTTCCATTAAAATTAAATTTGACAAAAGTTCCTATAATCAGAAAGCAGTGCCTAAGTTAGTGGGTCATGGAAGTGGAAAGTGTTTTAAAGGGCAGACACCCTTTTGTTGCACCAGCTTTGTTTAACCATTTCACATAAATGAGAAAGGTTGCTGTCAGCATTTCTGTCAGCATGCAGTTGTGCCCAAAGATACAGGGAACTGTATGCAGTAGATTGGTTTGTCCATCCTTACTTTCATAGGGGGCTTTTACGATCTGTATACAGTTTGTGAGGCTGAATTTCATGCCCTCTCAAATGCAGCAAACCTAGTACAGATGAGCTTTAAAATAAACTGTGGAAGAGTTGGCTCAGTTGAGTGTCTTGTACTTCAGATGCTCATAAGCCTTTCTACAGTAAATTGTGTTGTTTGTTATGGCAGAGTTTGAAAACCCATGCATGATTCATCTTAATCATCAAAAAGTAACCCTCTTCTGTATTGGGTAGTGTCCTACAGTTCATAGGCTATGATGGTTCAACTTCAGAATTCATTTGTGTTGTGAATGAGTCACTGTCCCTCAACATAACAGCAGTAATCTGCTCATTAGCTAATGGTGTATTCATGACTTCTTGAGTTGTTGAGAAATGTCTACAACATGGATGAACATGAGGTTGGTGTATAGTATGAACTTCTCTGATTAGAACAGTAGTTTTAAATATTTGGCATTTGTCTAAGCTATTGAAATGTTCAGTACTGGCGGAGGGTTTCATTACTGTGAAATGCCAGTGTAGTGTGTTCTTAAAGGTGCTCTTGAATGACTCCTGGTTAAAGAATCAAGACATGGTAAAGGAATTCCAGGCATGCATGATGCTGGTGGTAGATTCTATGATCAGGATGTAAGTCTTGTAACTAAGCAGAAGATAATCCTATTTTATTGTCCTGTTTTTTAATGATTTGGGTTTCTGTCTGTTGCTGAGAATGTGCATAAAGGTGCTGGGGTTTTTACTTGTTTGGTTTTTAAGAAATGAAGCCTCAAATGACATCCTAAGCCAGATTGCCTGTCATGGATTTGAAATGGTGCCTGTCCTACATGGAAAGTGACTCAACAGAAGTAGTTGGTATGAAATCTGTTCCTAGTCTATAGGCTGTGACAGTATTTTGTCAATGCAAGACAGCACAGCTGGCTTGCTAGGGTCACCTTAGCATCATGAGGTTTCCTACTGTGCTCTCTTGAGCAAGGTGGTAGAAGAAGCCTTTCTGCCTGTCTTTGTTCATAAAGGCAAAGAGGAGTTCTGGGAGGCTGTGGAAACGTGTGTTACTTGCGATTTTGTACTTTTTTGGGAAGTTTGTCAGGAAGGTCATATGGGGAAATAGATTACAAAGAAGATTCTGTGGATGCAGGGTGGCTTAGAAGCAGTGTTGCCATCTGTTACAGCTATGTGAGAATTTTTTGCTTTCGTATGGAAAAGTTGAAGATCTATCTTCCTCGTTCTAAAAAAAGAATAAAATTGAAAGGAGGGAAAAAAAAAAAAAAGGCAAGCTTAGGCCCAACACTGAAGAAAATGAAAAGCAAATATGGTTTTCTGGTTAGACCTTGTGAAGCTTTTAAAAGTACAACATACACAAAAAGAAAATATATGCCATTTGTTTTGACACTCATCCCCCCCCGCGCTTGTGCTTGATACAGGCAATATTCTTGAAGTTTGTGGGGAGAATTACAAGAGAAATGCAGGTGAAGCAGGACATCCTTGAGATTGTACAACCCAGTGGTATTATAGGGGACTTAGTTTAGCTGAAAAGTGCTCTTGGCTCAGGAAGTTAAAATTATGCCTGGAGTTGAAAGCTTCAGGGTTTTAATTGGAACTGGTAGTTTGAGGCTAGTGGAGCAGATAAGATGGACTGGGCAGTAATAGTCTTGTATGCAGGGTCCAGTTTCTGTTTATCACTGAAAAGCAGCCCCACGAGAAATTTATTGAAACCGTGCATCTGCAGGTAAAAAACGTTAAGTTACACAGTACATGAAGCGAAAGATTGTGTGCATCGCAGCTGTGCTGCATGGCACTCACCGTCAGCAGAGGGCAGCCTCATCTCACCGCAGTGCGGGAGCAGGGCTGCCGATCACGCCGGGAGACCTCCGCTGTGAGTGAGGAGCGGCGCTAGGTCAGTGGTTTCCCATGCTATAGCCCGGTTGAATGCATGCTGCTGCTTGTTATCTAACTGACGTGTAAACATTGGGGCTTTATGAACTTGGACTTCATAAAAAAATGTCCATTGTTTTCATGTTCATTTGTAACTCTTTTGGAGAGCTACAGCCAAATTTTTTTTGATTGCCTCACTTGTTTTAAAAATGACTTGAATATGTTTAGGTCTCCTTAAAATCTGTGTGCAATGGAGAGTGTTTATTATAGTAATTTCTTTTATGTGAAACCTTGCAGAAAACAGAAAAGGGAAGAAATCAGAATTTCACCTTGAAATGGTATTTTCAAGCTTTTGAGTCTGAAAGTAAGTGAAAATCATAGTAAATTCTTATTTGAATTTTACAGTAGTAGACTGTTTTCCTATATTCTCTTCATTGTGACCATGCTGCTGGCAGTGAAACCCACCTTATAAGGAGTCTTCTACTACTGTGTAATAAAAGTTCTACATGAGGCTATATTTGGTTTCTTTTTGCCTCTGGTCATTTTAAGCAAGTAAACAACTTGGATGATAGAAAAGGATGATGAAATTGGAAAATGGCAATTATAAAAGGAGGATCTTGTGATCCCTCTAGCAGAAAGCCTTTTAGTGGTGATTTACCATTGTGATGCCCACTCATCTGAGCAGCCAGGAAAGATAACCAGGTCTGATCTTTATCTTTCTTGTTCATCTTTCAGAGTGTCAAGTTACTTTGCCAATTTGCTATGGTTTTGTTTGGCTTCCTTTGATTTCTACAGGTACCTTCTTGGCCTTAGCACCTTAATTTGAGTTGGGGGGAGGAAGGGAGCAGGCAGGAAGAAGTAAGAGGATATAAAAGAGTCTCTGTCTGCCTGTCTGTATTAGCCATCAGGTCATGCCTGATAGCCCATTTGTGATTCGTTTTTTTGTTTGAAGTGTTACTTTAGAGGAACAATGCAACTCCTCTGCACAGTTAATTGAAAACATCCTCCTTAGCCCAGGTACACATTCATGCCTGAAAGAGCTATTATTAAAATGTGAATGAAAGAATTACTTTCAGTTAATAACATTCAGTAATGAAATTTATGTAGTGGAACTACTGAATGGAGAAATAATGCCTGAAAACCAAAATTCATACTGAATTGCTCAACCTGCATGTTTGCCACTGGGATTTCTGCAAAACACTGCAATTTCTCAAAACAAAATCATGTTCAAATATTGGACTCAGACTGGAGCAGAAATAATAAGTATATTGTGGTATTTATGTAGAAACTCATAGTTTTGGCAAGCAGAATTAGGAGTGTAGGGAATTACCTGCACTTGTTTACAAGATGTTTAGGTGACAAAATAGTGTCTCTAGTTCGTGCTGCTACATTTTTCTGTCCCTAAGCAGCATTATCCCAACAAGAGAAGGCTCCATGAAAAAGTGAAAGGAGGAGGGCTTTGGAAAGGGAATCCCCCAGAGTGGGTTTGGAGTTGGTACACTGGGCATCTATACCTATTTTTCAGCATTTTCAGTAGAGGAAATGTAGGAATGTACTCCATCTGTCCCTCTATTGAGGCTTTAATGGCTTTGTTTTTCTCTCACTAATTGCTCCACTATATTCCCTTTCTAAACTATGAGTGTGGGTGCGATTTCATGGCAGTCTTCTTAATTGATGGCCCTGAACCTCGGGTGTCACACTTGTCATCATGGTGCTGTTTTGGCTATAAAAACCAGCATTATAAAGATTTAAAGCAAATGGTCTTTCTTTAAACAGATTTCTGTTCTTTGACTTCTACTGTGTTACCCCTAAAAAAAGAGTGCTCTTCAAGAGCACAAAGAGAGAGCTGAAGAAGTCCTATTCAATGCAGAATTATCGATCCCCTTAATGCAATACTATTTCATGAAAGAAAATGTAATGGTGTTGCATTTCTTGACTTTAGGTTGCCAGTGTAATTGATTCCAATAGTGAGTGTAAGTGGTAATTTATGCAAAAGTCTTGAAAATTCTTTTATTTCTGATTCTTATGACTTGCATGATCTTTCAGGTTTTGCAATACTTTGGTGCTGCATTAAGGAAGATGCAAATATTTGCAGGCTTGCATCAATTGACTCAGTTTTTCCATATTGACTTATTTCACTGAAGGTAATGATAAATATTCCATAAGCATGACATTGCACACTTCAGAGCAAACAGTAAAAAGCTGCTTCGGAAGAGTGTGCTGGATAGCTGTGAATCATAGAATCATAGAATACTTAAGGTTGGAAAGGACCTTAA